>JAHUTJ010050546.1:0-19809 GCA_036250325.1 Characodon lateralis
TTTTCCTCCACCAGTATCACGTAGTGACCTGGCCACTATCCTGCAAGAAGAATGGCTTAAAATCCCTCTGACCACTGTGCAGGACTTGTATATGTCATTCCCAAGAGGAATTGTCGCTGTATTGGCCACAAAAGGAGGCCCTACACCATACTAATAAATTATTGTGGTCTAAAACCAGGTGTTTCAGTTTTAGTTTGTCCAACCCCTGTAAATGTTTATTTATGTATTTATATTAAATGAAAATACGGTTTACGGCACCCCCAAAATTCCTCTGGAGCCGGGTCTGCCGAGCTCACAGTTAGATTGGTGTGAATGCATAAATCTATGCGAGCAAACAATAATTTGTGGTGTGTGCGTTTAAATCTAACACTGAGCACACTGTGTTCTGGCATGCGCTGAACTCTTGAAAAACAGCTGAGTGAAGGTAACACCCCACCCACATGAAAAATTCCGGTAAATAGACAGAATGGTTAGTGCTTCATTTGTACAGGTTTGTTCCGTTAAAATTTTCATTTGTGCTGCTGTGGGTTCTGAAATATTAAAGATTATTTTTTAGGTCATCCAGAGGTCACCATCAACCCATTTTGCTCCGAATTGAACCAGAATGTTCCACTTTTTTAGTGCTTCGTTTGTGCAGGTTTGTGGTTTATGGTTTATGAGATATTATAAGTTTAAACTTCGACTGATAACATCACCAACATCCTATTTTGCTCTGAATTGAACCGAAGTGGTCTCATTTTTATTGCTTCGTTTGTGCAGGTTTGGGCAGTTAAAATTTTCGTTTGTGCTGTTATGGTTTATGAGATATTATAAGTTTAAAATTCGAATGATGATGTCACCAACACCCCAACTTGCTCCACAACAAACCAGGCCGGTCTTGTTTTAGCGCTTTGTTTGTGCTGTTTATGAGATATAAGTATAAATTAATTTTAGACGATCACAACTTCCCCTGAATTGATCACGTCAGTCTGTGCCAGACAACGCCACCTTGTGTGGGAATAGATTTCCCAGAGTTCCCAGATTCCACAGCTCCATTCCGCCTGGCGGTTCCTCTTTTCTTTCCACTTATAGTAAGTGTTAGGTATTATTTAATCAACTCAGAGGTAAGGAACGACACCGAGTCAGTTTTTACTTGCGGCAAGGGTAGTTCACTTCGCAGTCCAAAACTACACAGTGTTGGCACCCCTCTCTCTTTATTTATACATGCTGGTTCATACACAGTTCCACAAACATTCAGGCTATATGTGTGTGTGTGTGTGTGTGTGTGTGTGTGTGTGTGTGTGTGTGTGTGTGTGGTTGTGGGGTCAGAAAGGTTAGGGTTCATGTGTCTTGATTTTAAAACAGACAGGGAGTGAGGACGGTACCAGTCCCTAGATGTTGCCGATAAAAGCATAACTCACTCCTCTCCCCATCTCCCTTCCTGTGGCATGTAAGGAGGGAAAGGCACTTAGAGCAGACATGAGTGATAAACAATACAAAAGTTTTCAAACCCTAACAGTCCCCCCTTTTTTATCACGAATAAGTCATGATTAAATACAAGTAAAAGAAAACACACTGGGTGAGCACAAACCCACGGACAGAAAGCAGATTATATTGTGGGAAACACTTGTTGGAATTATAATTATTGATTGATTAATCCTGATCAATAATTATAATTAAAATCATAATTTGACAAAATCAACTTCTTAACCCAAAATCCTCATTTATGAATCGAGACCAGAGATGGTTCTGGTGTTGTAATTGTGGCTCAACGCCTTTGACAATTACAACCATTAAATACTCCGTAATAATTGATAACTGTTACCGGAGATGTCACTGTTTAATCGACCGTTTCTGCCGAAACGTGTGGATCTTTTAACCTTATCTTGACTGACGAATCATGTTTGCACACAATGAACACAAAACGCCCTCTCTTTATCTATGTGAATATTTATTAACCTTCATCTATTCAACATGCAAAGTTCTACATAACAGGGGTAACACATCTAACTAAGCAAAAATAAAACAAACAGCAGTGGTGTGTATTGAATCAACCAGCAGTTATGGCAAGAAAGAGAGCATGGAAAAAAGCGGGGGGGGTGAGTGGGAAGTCTCCGCTCCAACTGTAACCTATGCTCAGCTCATAAAACCTCCCCCAACTGAGCAGACAAGGGATTATAAAACTTTTGGCAGCAAGCTAGCAGTGAGATTGAAGACAAAGAAAAATGGGAGATTTCACCCTGAGGTTATTGTAACAGTCCAGTCTCACAGCGCACCTGCGTTGGCTCTCAGGTGGTAAATAACTCCGCAAAACACACACAGAGCTGGGGTGCAGCGGTTTCAGACATCAATACAGTACATCAAGTTACAACAGCAGAGTTACATGCACATATCATTCAGAACACATTAGATTCTAACTAGCGATTCTCATCGCACTAAAACCTCTGACCCTGCCCAGGCCTTCTAAGAAAGAAATTAAAATAAAAGATTGGCTTTACTTTTCATCGTCTTCTTTCTGAGCGGGGGGGTCGAGCGAGCAGAGGTGGGAAGAAAGTTAATTGTGCGTCCACAATTAACTTCAGGAAAAGTGGTCAGTCTTCGTCTCCTGGCCTTCTCGGCGGAAAGGAAAAAGATGATCTGACCATCAAAAGTCGACTTGAGATGAAACACGGGGCGGTTCGACTCCTCGAAACTCCGTGTTCTTAGTTACGTGTTAAACTCATGCCTTCGATCGGCAAAGTGAAATTTCTGGCCTTCTTATTCCAGAAACCTCAGTTAGGGATTGTTCGTTGGCCAACGAGGGAGAATAAAGGAAATCCACTTCTCCAGGTGATGCTTCAGATGTTGGTGATCGGGTCACGATCTCCAGCTGAAGGCGTATGTTTAAAGTGGCGGCCTTGTTATATAGCGTCTTGTGACGTCAGACCTGGGACGCCCCGTCACATCAGTCGCAGTGCTTGACATGTAGGCGTGGATTGTCCTGGATACAAAATGGCCGAAAACGCCAGGAGGCCTTGTGGCGTCCAGCAATGTGCAAATGGTCCAATATTCAGCAAACAAGTGGTCCAATATCTAGATGAAAATAACTATGTGGAGAGGAGAACTACAATTGCACATCAACCAGAACACACTATCTCCACATTTAAAGAAAGTGTTGGCATCTTTGTCCTTTGGGGATGTTTGATTTGAGAAGAACTTCTGCTCATTGATATTAAATCTGTGACCAAGAGAAGCCCTGACAAAGTTCAACACACACCAGAAACAAGTTAGACTTATTCAAATATATTTACTTGTTTGAGTTGTACTTGGTGTATGGTCAAAGAGCTTAATATTTTTTATTAATTTGTAGCTTATGGTTGTATTTTATGAATGTGCATCCTGAAATAAGAGATGGGAATGAAATTGATTGGTACCTTTTCCAGCTAGCCATTGGTAATGGATCAATTCAACAGAAACACCTTAGCATCTGAAAAAGCTACTTCAAGTGTCAATGTGTTTTAAAGTCAGAACGATAACCAGAAATAATAGAGGCCATAAACGTTAACTCCAGCATGGGGTGAAAACCCCACTGAGCCATGTCCTCTGACTCCCCTGTTGCCTCTCTTTCTTTGAGCTTTCTAACTTTCTTAATAAGCATGTCCTGCTATAATCACCATGATGTATTAAGCATAATCAGGTGTGCTAATGAGGTCATAATTACAATAATTCACGCATTAATTAGCTAATATTTCTCTGTCAGAGCATAACTCTAACCAGCCAACACGATTTGTAATGTTGGAACCAAAATCACACACACCTGTGCCAGAGAAAAATAGAAGAAGCCCTGCCTTTGTGAAGCTTCAGCAGGGAAAAACAACCATCAGTTAGAATTTAGGAGCCATAATTTACTAGTTACTGAATTCAAAGAAACTTCTCTTTGATAACTTTTTTTTTTTTGCAATATAAAACATGTTTCATATGCTTCACTGAAGTGTTTGGATAAATGTAATGTCAGTGTTGTAATTACATGCTTCCACTGTTCCCTTATGGTGGATAAACTCTTAAATGAAGGCTTTAACCATCTGACAAACTCTATAGTTATATGATTAGCGTCCTTTATAATGGGGTTAGAGTTCATGGTTGAGTGTTTATCCCATGCAGCATAAGCATCAGTGATTGCTTGGTCCTTTCTAACCTTTATGGCTTGATTGGTCTAATCACTGCATCTGTGTGGTATAGACCTCACAATGACATCTAGACGTCTTACAAACGCATGTAAAATAAAAAGAAAAGGTAACACCTTGGCTTTCTCTTAAGGAGATCAAGTTGGTGCAGTTTAAGATTTGTTAATGTTGTGTTGGAAAAAAGACATCATTGCTACATTCATGATACTTTTTGACTGACCATTAAAAATTAGCCCTAGATTTATAACACAACATTAATGTAACATAACTTTCTTACAGTTCATAGCTTTATATTTTAGAGAAATGCAAGGTGAATAGTCAAATATTTGGGTTTAAAACTCAGAAAAAACATCTGCAAAGACCTGACAAAGCACCTGTGAGGTGTGTTGTCTTTAAGTCAATCCATATAAACTATAACAACTTTATGCCAAAGGTTTTGGTAGTAGCTCTTAGGGAACCACCTTGTTGGTGCTAAAACACATTTTATGTTTCTGGAACTGTGTTATCTTTGGTACTGGTCCAAGCAAGCCATCAAGACCACAGAAGTTGTTTTGTGGTACCTGGCACCAAGATGTTAGTAACAGGTCCTCCAGATTCTGTAAGTTGCAAGTTGGGGCCTCAGTGGAGCTGTCTTCTATGTCCAGCACATCCCACAGATAATTCATTGCCCATTAGGGAAAATTATTTCAATGTAATTGGTTTACATGATCCTCAGCAATGGAAGTACATGTCAAAGTAACATCAGAACATTGCCCAACGGATCACACTGCCTGTGTCATCTTTCCTTCTTCTCATAGTGCTACTTGCTCCCCAGATAAGCGACGCACCAAACCTGGCCATCTGTGTGATGTCAAAGAAAATGTTCTTCAGCCACCCTTTTCCCTTTCTCCTAGGTCTAGTTTTGATGCTCATGTGTTGACACTTTTAGGAGTGTACAGGGACAGGATGGGCACCTTGGCTGCTACAGAGCCCCATACACAACAAATTGTGACACTGTATATTCCTCATACCAGCATTAACTTCTTTAGCCATTTGAGCAACAGCAGCTCATCAGGTGGATCACACCCCACCTTCACTTCACATTCCTGCCCCTGACACTTTTGTCAGATAGTAACCACCAAAGTCTCAGAACTCCCCACAAAAGCTTTAGTTATCTAGCCACCATCCTCTTTCAAATTCTTACGCTTTCCCATTTCTTCCCGCTTCAAACACCTAAACTTTGAGAACCCACAACCAGTTAGTGGCCATAATTGTATACTATATAGGTGATTTTTAAAATTTTACCTTTATTATCCAGGTGAGTTGAAAATGGTGAGAACTGATTTCCAGTTACTAAGAGGACCTGGCCCTTACTAAGTTGTGTCTTACTGTATGTATGTGATGACAAAATACTCATTTCTGCAGCCAGAGGTGTTCATGTGGAAATGGTCTCTGGCCATTCAAGACTGGGCAGAAAATGACTGGACAGAATAATAGATGAAAAAGTATACGACATAAAGAAAGCCTGGAGAACTATTGATCAATCACTTTAAAAGTGTACAAGAAAATTTGGGTCCCTGGAAGCAATTTAATATGAATGAATGTAGATCAAATATAACTCAAGTGAAATCCATGCTTAATGTATTATGCAACTGTGTCTTCCACATAAACTATCATTTCTAATTAAAATACCGAAGATTTGCTATTCATTAAATAAGCTCGTTTTCAGGAGAGCACACTGAGTACCAAGGAAGCAAGAATCATGTGTGACATCTGATGTGCTCATTTTTCAGCAGTGTTTCACGTTTAGACACTAATCCTTGCAAGCTGTCCAGCACAATGACAGCCCTAAAGTGTCGGCCAACGCACAAACATGATTTGGTTTTTGTGTGGGCCTCACCTTTGGAAGAAGCTCAACTGGAAAATCAATTTCTCATAATTACGAGAGAGAATTAATGTCCATAATTCACTGAGCAGAGCTATAAGACACAGACTGTGAAAGGCCTGATAAACCTTTGTAGCGCCGTCGATTGAAACTATTGATTAGGTGTTTACATGTATTTCATAACTCCTCTGTTTTGTATAGTATGGATACCAGGGGGCTGACAATGAACTCAAGGCCCTAAGAAAGGGAGAAAGGTGTAGCTGCTTGTGGTTTTCTCAATTTGTTTTCACCTGGGACAGAAAAATCCATGGTTCAAAAATTTAAATCTCAAAACATCAATATTGAGCAATGACTCAATCTGCTTGGAGCAGTAACTATAATCAGATAAAATTTTTCCAGTTACATTTTTTAATCTCATCTCATTACAGAATCAAAGGTTTGCATTCAGAAGGTCTGCAGCAAACACCAGTTCCATGTTTATTCATGTGAGCCCTGAGCCAAACAGAATGCTCCATCAATCAACACTCTTCAGACATCGGTGTCTGTCTTCTCTGTCCTCTTTTTTCACGTTGCTCAACACCTTTTCCCTCCACCAGAGAGCAGAGTGTGTTTACTGATGCATAAAGCCACAAAGGGGCCTCACCGAAAACAAACCCACCCTGGCTCTCTATGTTGCTGTCAGGGATCATCAAGAGAAACCCATTGTTATTACTTCCCCTGTTACAGTCAATAATGGAACAGACAGGGGTGCTAGTTTTGATTGGTAGTTAAGACACATTGTGCCAAGAACACCTGCTGGTTGATAATTGTTCAAACTTTGCGAGACGGATACAATCATGCTTTGTGCTGTGCTGCTCGCTCACTGAGACACGTGCAGTCAGTCACGATTAGAAAGACGGACACTCACGCACGAGCATGCAGTAATGGGCCAGTGTGTGGTTTAAATTCTCTTTGATGCTGTGGATACCCCCTGCAGTTCACCATATTACTCTGCACAGATCAAACAGGTTGTTTTTGGAAGAATAAGGGACATGATGACAAGACCATGGCTTGCTATTGAGCTCTTCCTAATGCGGGGCTTTTTATCCTAATAAAAATTGCTTCCTATCCTTTTTTCCCTCTCCTGTTTAGTTTGTTTTTCTGGCTTCTAAAAATCAAACCCTCTTTTTTTCTTTTTCTTCCTGCCTTTCTTCTCTTAGATGGCTTGCATATGTTTTCTTCCCTGCCCCGCTCTTGTGTCCGATTTGCCTCCAAATCTTCCTGTTTGTGCTCTGTACACATCTGTGTTTTTCTTGCCATTTATTTTGTTCTCACTAACTGACATCCCCTGCCAGTCTCTTTTTGAGACACCTAAAGCCTGTCGCAGCATGCCCTTCCATCATCACTGGCCATCCAGATGATGTCAGCGTGAGTCGCAGTTCACAGATAATAATGACCCGGGTGAGCTGATTCGCAAACAGGGGGTCACTGGGCTCCATCTCACCTATGGTCCATCGCATGTGTGCCTGTGCATGTCTATCTTAGCATATTTTTAAATCTGCTTTTTACAAATTCTTCATGTGCAGAGAAGAAAGAGGGTAAAAAAACAACTTAACATAAACTCAACATATTCTACCCTGCTGTCGATTTCTGTGACTGAAGTGGAGATTTGCATGATGATGTCGGTGCATGAACCTATTGGTATGGGCAGCGTGACATGATCTTGAGTGTGATCTGTGTTCAGCACCTCCCAATCAGCCCCTCCCTTCCCATAGTTCCTCAGCTGCCTCCAAAGCCCCTGTAACCTTTCTCCTGCACATCCATCTGTCAATCATGCTCATTGCAGCATAGCAATGGGGACACTGAGTTCAGCATCTACTGAACTCTCTAAGTTTGAACAAGAACAAATCAACATCCCTTTCTTGTTATTTCTGAGCTAAACCTTTACAGAGATATTAATAATCACAGCAAACAGATCAGATAAGACCTAGTGGCAGAAACAAATATTTGTTAAAAACAAGACGCAGACAACTCATCTTGCTCTACTTGCAAATTATGTTTCATACCTTGCTTGCATGCCAAATGTTCTTTACTTTATATTTTGCTTTCAAGAATCCAGGCTTTTTTATAACCTGTTAAATTGACCTCTAGATCTTTTAAATGTTCTCCTTGACCTTTTGCTCATTTTTTCACTCCTTTTCTGTCCTGCCCTTGTTCTTTTATTTATTAAAAAGAATTGAAAAATAGGAAGTAGACAAATCTAAGTCTAAAAACTATGTGCAGCAAACAAATGAATGAACAGACTTTCACATGGACCTGACACCTGACCTAACCTATGCATCATCTTTTGTTAATCATCAACAGTCTTGTGAAAAAATTAGGACCCCAACCATGTGATTTTCATATTTTCATATATGCCCACATTTGGAAAAAACATATATTTATTATTGATTTTAACAATAATAAAAAATTCAAGTAATTTAAATAAACAATAAAACTGAGGAAACGATGCTCTGCAACACATAATAAATAAGCTAATTTTGGTGAGAAATAAATTGGGAAACCCTACATTTATTCCCACTGGAAATGGCTAAAATTATATAAACACAGATTACATCAAGTACAAATGATTAGAGCATAGTTTCTCAACTTCTTGAAGGAGACTGGGCCTATGTAAACCTCAGATATTCAGTTTGTTGTGCTCCTGGTTGTTGAAATGGGAGGGAACACCGTGCTGGGATCGAAAGAGCTGTCTGAGGCCTTGATAAAGAAGGTTTTAGTAGCATATGAGGCCCATAAAAGATTTGAACAGGGGCAATCAAATCAATTTGAAATCAGTCATTCCACAGTTTGAAAAGAAGTCTAAAAGTGGAGAATATTCATAACAGCTTCCAACATCCCCAGGTTTAGCTGTCCAAGCAAGTTCACTCTGAAAGCAGACCACAAAATGCTAAAAGACCTACGCCAGACTCTTGCTACCTGTTGATATGAAACTGCATGCCTGTACAATTAGAAACATACGACACATACAACATACTTTCATGAGAGATGTTCAAGTACAAACCCTTTGTTCTATAAGTGAAGTATGAAGGCCAGACTAAGGTTTGCCAGAGAGAATGTAGTCAAAGACCAGGACCTCTGAAATAGTTTTCTTTGTTTGGTGTAAATCAAATGCAGCATTCAAGGAAAAGAACCTCATACCAACTGTGAAGCATAGAGCTAGAAATGTAATGCTTTGGGAATACATTGCTATAGCAAGGACCTGGTCAGCTTACCCCTAAAAAACTGACCACCAATTTTACTGTGTGCTTGAGGAACATGTGAGACCATATGTAGAAAAATTAAAGTTGAAGTAGAACTGGGCCTTTTAATAGGAAAATGACCTGAAACATATCAAATTTCTTTAGAGACTGGTGGAAGCATTTCACTTAGGGTATTTCAACCAAAGGAGGTGAAACTAGTTATTAAGAGGTTGGGTGTCCAATGTCTTCTTCCGTTAGAATACATATTTTTGTTTATTTATTCTGTTTGATAAATAGAACAATTTTAATCTTTGGTATTTAATTGTAATTAAATCATTTTCTTTTTCTGAGATATAAAAATGTTCAGAAATCAAAATGTTAACATTTTTTTTTAAAGAACCAAATATTTACTGTGTCCTAACTGTTTGACATGACTCTATCATGTATTTTCAGCTAACAACTCTTCAAAGATTACCTTGTTGCTAAATACCATTTAGGTCTGGTAAACTGTGATATCTTGATTATATCTTATAATAAATTAATCTAGTCTTTTTGAAAGGCTGCTGTTAACAAAGTGGCTCAAGGTCTGATTAAAACAAACAACTTTACAAGAAAGTCTGGCTCACTGGAAATAAAACATAAAGACATGATGGATGACTCAAGACTTTTGCATTTATTTGAATAGGCCTGATTTGAAAGACTGTTCAGAAACAGATTTTCCCATAGTTAAAGGTCACATCTGTTTGAAGTGTACAGGGGATCAAGATGAAACATTATGGCTTACCTTTTAAAAATCCTGTATATTTGTAGGCAACAGCCACTTT
This sequence comes from Characodon lateralis, assembly GCA_036250325.1. Lineage (NCBI taxonomy): Eukaryota > Metazoa > Chordata > Actinopteri > Cyprinodontiformes > Goodeidae > Characodon > Characodon lateralis. Next base: position 10,052 of record JAHUTJ010050546.1, read on the forward strand.
ATTAGGTACACTTGTTCATTGCTTATTCTTTTATTAAGACGTATAGAAAGGATGAAGACGCTTTGCCAGAGTTTAAAATGACCATCAGAGTGAGGAAGTGATTGGATTGTAGTAACTTTGAATTTTGGAGGTAGGTGGTAGCTGGAGTAGTTAGGTATTACAGAAACTGATGATCATATGGGATTTTCACATACAATTGGTTTGAGATTCTAAAAGGAAACAGTATCCCAAATAATGATTTAAAGTGCAAAGCACAAGAAGACCACACTGGTCAGTACTCCTGTCAGCTACAAACAAGAAACTGGGAGAGTTTACACAGTTATCAAAACTGGAGAATAACATATTGGACAAACATTTCCTGGTTGGATGAGTCTTGATTTCTACTGTGACATTCAGATGATAGTGTCAGAACATGGTGAAAACAACACCAAAGCATGGATTCATCCTGCCTTTTCAGGCTGGGGTTGGGGAGCAATGGTGCAGGGGATATTTTCTTGACACACTTAGGACCCCGGCATCACTCAAATGACCAACCAGTTTATGCTGAACAATGTTCTTCCCTTTATGATCAGAGCATCTCCTGAGAGCTACTTCCAGTATGATAATGCACCATGTCACAAAGCTCATACAATGTAAACTGAGGTCTTACCCATGAAAGTGAGGTGACTGTACTCCAATGGCCTCCACAATCACAAGATCTCAATCCAACAGATTTCCTCTGGGGTGTGGTGGAATGCAGATTGGTAGCATGGATGTACATCTGACAAATCTGCCTCAATCTCATAAATGTATCATGTCTATATGGACTAACATCTCTGAAGAGTGTTTCTGGCTTCTTAGAGCTATGCTAAAAGTATTACAGCAGTTTTAAAAGCTAATAAACTGGCTGGTGAGGTTATATGATATATAAAATTAGGTACATCCCAAAAAACCTAGATATAAAAAAAATACTTGCAACCTTTGAATTTAAAGAAGGTTGTTCTTTACTGTCACTGTAGATGGCCAGTGAGCATTTGAGTTCACCATCAGATACAAAAGAAAACTTGTTTTGCCTAAAATCCCAGGATATTTCAGGAATCCCTCTGAGGGTGTTTCTGTTAAAAGCTTGTTCCCCTACTCCTTTTTAGCGTGTACTTCTTCATTTAATGGTATCTCTAAGCTTCAGAGGTGGTACTAGCTGGTGCATCTAACACCTGGGAGATTGAGGAGACTGCTGTTTGACAACTTCGGTAAATATTTGACGTCGGAAATTTGAAAAGCATTGACAATGTTTGCAGAGGTGAGGAAATCCCTTGTGTGTTTGATTCTCGTCATCAGAAGCACTCTTAGTATCCACCTTCAACTTTTCACTTCAGGGATGTTCCACTGAGAACAACACCATGAGTTTCCTTTTCAGAAGAGACCCCAAGGAAATCTGTGTCCACATTCCAACAAGCCATTGTATAATGACACACAAGAGATGAGGGAGCAGAAGGATGCAGAATTCAGAAAAAAATCAAATGTTAAATGTGTGGAAAAACCTGTAGGATTAGTTAATTTAAAGTAGACTGAAATCTTTTATGAATCGATGATTTCATGTACAGCCATTGACTAACCCAATTTAAAAGCTAATGGACTTTTGACGCCATTTTATAAATGTATAACATAACTTTACATTCAATTGAACTCAAATCATTTTTGATTGAATGCATTTGATTTTAAGCAGTCTACAATTCCTTTGTAGCATACACTTATAAAATGACTCTGGCATCTTTACTGCAGCTCCCATCAAATTTGTAGACTCTTAAAATGTATGGTTTCAAACTGCGCATTTTCAATTTGAGCCTTTCAATTATGGATTATGTTTTCTCTGTCAAACTGCAACAGTTCAGAAGGAGTCCAACTGGTTTCACAAGTAATTGTCTTGATTTATTCTAACGTCTTAAAAATTAAAGCAATGCATAACTCAGGTTTTTAGGATAATGAATAGTGTTATTAGTTTAAAACAGAATGTTGCAGTATCTTGCATCATGCATGGTACTACGTGGGGCACAAATTCCATGCAATACACTGAAATAATAAACAATGTTCTGAGACAGGAGTGTGTGTTGTTGGCATACCTCCCATGCCCATGCAGCAATTGATGACATAGTCTTTAATTAATGGGTTTACAGGGTTCCCAGTTCTGTCACTGTCTTGAATCAATTCACTGTAGAAAGGGTAGGCTCCTTTCTCATGAGCCACCATTTCCATCTTCCAAGAGAGCCTTGTACAGGGATCAGACTGCAATCAATTAACTCTCTGTGTCATTACAGGATTAGTTCTATCCACAGCATGGTCACAAACATTTGGAAGAGAGCCCAATAATGGGCAGGTAATAGAGGCTAGATACCCTTGAGGAGGATTAGTGCTCCATATCCCATATTAAGCTAAAAACTGAAGAATACCAACATGAATGTCAACAGAGTGTACCGTAAGAGGAATCTTAACACACTTGCAGTTACAGACATTTACATAAACACACCATGTACACACATGCGCTTTGATTTATATCTGGTTCCAAAATGTCTTATTCTACCAGTTCCTCTTGACTTCATGCGTGAACAGAGCTGGTAGTTTATTAGAAGTAAAGACATTATTTGACAGCGTTCACTGGATTGACCAACCCGCATAAAAACAACTATTCCAGCTTTAATTCTAAGTTCGAGGTCCGCAGAAAGTTGGCAGCAGATGTATACAAGTCAGTAATGTTTATTTTCTTTTCGGTTTGTTTGCTGCACAAGTGGCCTTTATTTTTTATATTTTTTTTAAAGCAGGCAAACAGGAAGTGGGATGGTGTGAGGGGCTTGGGACTCAAACCCGGGATGGCTGCGTCGAGGACTGAAGCCTCTACACATGGGTCACGTGCTGCGTCCCCAGTAATGGCAATTTTACAGTATCCTTTAGCATTTTTTAATCCCTCATCTGAAAATGGGAAGAGTATGACATGACTGTAAACCAAGATATGCCACTCCACCTTAACTAACAAACAGACAAGGAGATCACTGTTCAGAGAAGAAGTCAAGGCGGCCATCAGGTAGGAGAATCTGTTGACACTTATGGCATAACTTGAGACTCAGGTGGAGGTTCACATTCCAGCAAACAACATCGAAACATACTGTTAGAGCTATAATGGAATGGTTTAGTTCACAGCATATTCATGCATTTAAATGGCCCAGTCAAAGTGGCAAAAAATTCTCCATCCAATCTATGAGCTGAAGTCATTTTGCAAAGAAGAGCTGTGTAAAAAGTCTCAGGATGTCTATATCTTACCTAAAACCCTCCAGGTATAATTGCAGTATAAGATGGTCAACAAAGTATTTACCTGAGGGGGCTGAATACAATTGTACACCGCAGGGGTCAGACTGTTATTCATAAATCATTTGCAAAACAATGTGTCCTCTTTTTTTCATGTCTCAATTGTCCACTACTTTGTGTTGGTCCATCATATAAAATCCCAACAAAATATACTGAAGTTTAAAGTTGTAATGTGACAAAATGTGAAAAGGTTCAAGGTTTAACAATGTTTTTGCAAGGCACTGTTGATCCTGTGCAGCTGATGTCATAATCACATAATCTATGTGGATTTGTATTGGAATTGGATGGTAAAATGTTCTTTGCTTTCACTCTATTGTCAACGTGCAGCTCTGCACAAATCTATTCTCACACCAGCATCTTCAAAATGGTTTACTCCTGGTGTACTAATCATCTGAGAGACATACTTAACGTGGCTTTCCATTGCACTCTGAACAATGACCCACAGCAAAGGAGTAGATGGGCTGATACAATCTAAAGGGAAAATCAGGAGTAAGCCTTTTACCCTAGAGTTTGCGTGTGTCATCTTGTCAAGGAATGTGTTTGATAAACTCAAGCCTTTATTATGTGTGTATGCATGTTAACAAGTTTGCTGAAGGTTTGCTGAAACATATCTGTTATGTTAATGAACTTACAGACCAACACCCTGAGTCAACTAGAAAAATTTACATTTAAAATAAAGGAAGTTAATGACATCCTACCCATTTGGGTAATATATTTCCAAACTGATTCAACATTAATCCTACTTAATGGACCTTGGCTGGGCAGAACCTGTTTTGAGTACACATGCACACACCCTCTGATCATCCGTCAGCTTGTGTAAGCCTCAAGAAAAATAACTTTTAAATATCTTCTCTGGATTATCCAAGATTTTATGAATTATGTACGTGCTGAGTTCTGGGTAAGTGATATCGACCAAATCCTCCATTTGCAGAGACTCAAAGGCTTTTGGATAAAACTCACTGAAGAACAAATTGGCAAATTGTATAGGATTGTCAAAACAAACCCATAATTCTGTGTCTTGCATTGCTTTCTAAGTGTTAAGAATAACTAGAAAGCTTCACAAAAATATATTTTATCTCGATTCCAGCCTTTGCCCAAGAAAAACAACACCACATGTGGTAAATCTACTTGAGACTGCTGCCGCCACCTGCTGTCCAACATGGCAACCAGGCACAATTAGTAAGGGAAACACAGAACCACAGATACAACATGTATCTGTCAGTTGCAACCTTAACAGATTTTCTATTGCTTTTAAGCCACTGCTTGTATGCCAACAATGGGAAGTGCCCCCTGCATGCTGCTTTGAACAGGGAGACTAGCGTACTTGCTTTGTGGTGAATCACACTGCATTTTATCCTGCCCAGATTCTCAGATGATTACCTGTCTTTTGATTGGCTGGAGGTGGCAGAAGGAGGGCCATGCTCAAGGTACCATACACAGAAGAACTGGTGCTGATGATGACGTAAACTGTTGATCTAACTTTGTTTTTTCTGAGCTTCTACAAATGTAGGTTTTATGGAGTGTGGATTGAAATCTGGTCAATCTGCTGTTTGTCCCTCTCTAGATAAGTGAGTGTTGTATCACCATCAACAATACAAAACCTGTGTGATTCCACCTTCTTCCTGGCACATGTCAATGTGCCCTTGGGCAAGGCACTTAACCCCAAGTTTCCTACTGATGTGTATATCGGCGTACGGATATGTGCGAGTCTGTGAGTGCCATTGGGTGAATGTGGCTTTAGTGTAAACGCTTGGTTGGTATGACTAGAAAAGCGCTATATAAATGTAATCCATTTGTCATTCTTGGACAATGCTCTGCTTCAAACAATATAATATAAAAAAACATACGTTTTCTGCAGAACTCCTGACCAGAACGTCTAACGTCTGAGACGCTGAAACTTGGACACATTTTAGTGGTACAACAAAGTAAAGATTCCATATTTAGCCAAAATGATTCAGGAATGTTAAATTAATGAAGCAGGGTTAATGATGAATATATTGGAATCTCTAACATATTTTCAGTCCATAATCTAAAAATCAAATCCCTGCAAGTATGGATTCAAATTTAATTGAATGGATTCAACTGAAAAAGTTTGAATCCATTCAATTAAATTTGAATAAGATTATTAATCTAGTGACGGCTACTACAAGCACCTCATTAAAGTGAAATTTGCTGCACGCACTCGAGATTTAAATTGGTTGAGCTTAATATTTAGAATATGTACAACCAAAAAGGCACATTATTTAAACTTATGCAAATAATTTATTACATATCCGTTAAAATCTGCCCCAGATAAAGACATTAATGAGCACCCGAAGCTAGGTTTATAGTTGAACAGGGCCTAAAGGGTTTGCGTGCCAACAGTGACGCCCCTGCACGAGGGCCCACACGCTGTTGTGGTGCTTCATCGTGCACCTCTGAATTTTTGTAACTTGGCGCGAGCCGTGCACGCTACGCTCCATTCAGATTGAACAAAGTTGAAAGTGCAAACATTTCATGCACAAATAAATCACTTCTTCATGAACAGAAGGAAGAGAACAACAGAAAAGAAAAACAACAAACAAAGAAAAGGTAAGAGAAAGATAAATGCAAATTACAAAGTTAGATTGTTTGCCTGGACAGTGTTTAAACTTTTAACACTTTATTGTTGAGAGTCTGAAATTGTATATAGGTACAGTTTTAGATTCTTTACAAAGATGTCAAAAAATTGTTTCCTTTTCATTGTCTTACTCTTATGAATCTGAAACTTTTCAAGAAACAGAAATAATCCACGCAGCCTGTTTTTGGTGTGTGACACCAAGCGTTTCTTCTCCCTTTTACTACATATCCACTGGTTATCTAACATGCTGCCCACTGTGTTTTCGGAGAATACTGCGCCAATGTCTCCATCAAGTATAAATGCCAACGGTGCTAGTTCAGGCTCGTGCGGCGTCAGCAGAGTCCTGTGGGACACCCCGATTGGTGACTATAACTGAGCCTTGACTATTTATATGTGTCTTTAAGTCTTATTGAAAACATTATATGCACTCTTTTTGATCTGCTTCCCTCTATGACATATCAAAACCGACAAGCAAGGATTGTAATATTTCCATCAAACCCAGCCGTACAGCTTGTGACAGTCGCATTTAACCCAATGGAGCTTTAGTGCAGTAAGACATGGCTTATAAAACTTTCTTTTGTAACTTTTTAATAATCCAGGATGGACCAGGGTGGGACTCTTACCCTCTTTGCCATCTGTGTAGGTAAAACTGTCTGGGGTGAAAAAAAATAAAAATAAAAAAATGTCAGAGAGAGTAGTGAATGTTTATAAGAAATTGACTCATTGAAATGCGCTGTCACTCTGTACTGCCATAGACAGATGGATAGAAGCCAGCAAACAGACACCTTCATAAAAACTAAAAAGCAGCTTTTAAAGATTGCCCGCTGAGAATGATATTTGTCCTACTCCATCTCTGAGCTTAAATAAGCCCATTGCTCTCCACAGTTCATCATTCCAGCCGGCTGATGCTAGAGTTTGACTGATTGTTCATAAAACATGCATGACCCTCGTGATTTATTGTGAGAGAACATCCAGTAAATTGTTTTAGATGGCTTATTACAACAACGTTACTAGCCTGGCATATTAAATTATTTGCAATCCTGTAAATCTCTGAGGTGATTTGAAAAGAACCCATTAACGACGTCATGGTGACATTTCTGCACACTCTTCCTGCAACATAACTATTTCTGTCACAGCTCTTTTTAATCACAAGGAAATTTTGTCATCAATCACTTTCCATTATGACTCTAATAAGACAGAGACCGAATTTGAGGAGATGCATCTGGAGGAATATCCAGGGTTGGGAAGATAGGTTTATGAATATCATAAGGTTCACAGTGATTAATGTAACTTGTTTATAAAGACATGAATGCAGATGTCTTGTTACGGAACGCAGTTGTGTAATCAAAGAAACCAAAGTCACAAAAATATCACATAAAGCACTGAAGTTAAAGAATCACTGCCATTTTTGCACAGTATTGCATTTTAAGGATTTAAGTCTGAATCTGTCCAAGAAATCTATTCAAGGAACCGGTAGAAATAAAATAAAGAAGAAATTGTGAAAAACGTATTATGTTATTATGCGGTTTATTTCAGCCAATATTGTTACGGCTTCATCCATCATTCTGTTTCTACTGTGCTATATAATTGTTTTAAACTACTCCCAACTTCAATGTACTTTGCTTCCAAACTAGGCTTTCTAAACTTTTGAATTTGGGTGCATGAGTGTGTACACCCACAAAGGATCTCAAGGATCTCACTGTTCAAATGTATCAAGTACAGAACAGCAAAAAAACTTCCACAGTATTATTTAAATCCCCTGGCAATATCAAGACAGTCATCTATAACTTACAAAATACAGGAAAACAGTGGCATTCCAGAAAAAAAAGTTAATTCCTCAGAAATAATTGAAATAATTAAACAGAAACTTGTCTGGGAGGCCAACAAGAGGTTGGTAGCAACACTGAAGAATCTGCAGAAATGTATAGAAATGTATGTATTGCGTTCTGTGTGTGACAATAATCTGTCGTATTGTCGGATGCAAGATTTTTCTTCTAAGAATACGTCCAAGCCTCGATAAAGTCTCCTAAAATCTTGGATAATGTGTCATAGTGTGATGAAAACCAACAGAACACCATACCAACAGTGAAACATGGAGGTGGTAGCATTATGCTACGGGCTTTCTTTTCTTCAGATGGAGCTGAGATTTTTGTCAAAGTGGATAAAATACTGAACAGTTCAATAAACCAGTCAAGTCTGACCAAAAAAATCATCCGGCGTCTGCCAGAAAGCTGAAGATAAAGACAGATTTTAATTTTCAGCATCAAGGTAGAGACAGCAAATGTTACCAAGTGAAGATGCAGCATCCTGATGAACGTCTTCCTAAGAAGACTGAATGCTGAAATGAAATCAGACAGTGCTTTAACAAAGTAGTTTGCACACTAAGAGTTTGCACACTTAACAAATGAGTTTAATGCTCTTTACATAAAATTATAACATTCTTGACTTTCTGTTGAATTGCACAGGATATAAGCGACATTGTATAGGGAAAATGATTTGAAATGATTTATCATGGTCTAATTTTTTACATGACAAAAGTCATTTTAACAGGGGTGTACACACTTTTGAGAACCACTGCAGTAATCTTGAGATAAAGCAATGAAAACAGATTTCTAAGCATGCCCTTTTTCAGCTTCTATGACCAGGTATTTGAACTGAAATTAGTTAAAAACAAAAACAAAAAAAAAACCCCAAAGCTAATACAAAAGCCTTGAAAGACGCTCAGAAAACCAGAGGAGCTGTATTAAAAGGTGAAAAAAACTCTTACTCATGTTGGAACCCAGCCATGGATTTCAACATCAAACTCCGGTACATACTTTTCTGGAACTTTCAAAATAAATTGCAATAACCTACTTCCGGCAAAGCCAAGCAAACTATAACAGAAAGAGTTCCCATGATGCCACTGTCTGTATAAGAGCAACCCCTTTCCAATGGTCCGATATCTTCCACACCGGTGATCATCGGGATTGGGGAGGCAAACGCGCTAATGTCTCTTTGCTGGCAAAAAGAAATTAACTCTTCAAACTGGATCCAAGGGTGTCATAAGATTATGCGATTATATGCACAAGTTAAGTACTGATAAATCACTGTTGAAAGAATCCGGTATTCATTCATAAAAGGGGTAAATTAAGGTATAAGCATTGCTTACTTTCTCTCTGAGGCCTGCCGAAGCAAACTATCCCAGAGAAGTCCCCAGTAGAGACACTGTCTCTACAAGCCGAGTGAAGCGGTTTTCCCTGCCTGAGAGAAGGATAACAAGTAGCCGCATCACCGTGGTAACGTACAGTTTGGTCGGCCTGACAGAGCGGCCACCCAGCCACTGCTCCGGAGGTCAGCTGGAAGCTAATTCATTGTTCACAGAGCTTTCTTCAAACTTCGTCGTCGCCCGGACAACTCCTCAGCATGGTTCATGAGGTTAGGTTTTGGGCAGAGAGTAATAGTGAAGGATTTAGGATGAAATGATCTAAACGTTTTTCATTTTTATGAAGTTTGGTTTTGTTTGTGTTGTACTCAGCTATCTTGGTGCTAGCAGGCTATCTGTAGCACACGTGCTCAGGTTGTGTTCTTTGTTTGTATGTTTTTAAAGTTAAGACAAACTTTACTTGAAGGGTGATTTTAAACAGAAGATTGATCATAACGCGCCATCCGCGCTTATGCATTTTAACCCTTTTATTAACAGTATTTTTAAAGATGTGTGTTTGATTGTGGTGCTAAGCTATCAGCCTCCTTTGTTAGCTTCAACTGCTAACAGGTAAGGACACGTGCTTGCTGCCAAATAATATTTACCCAGAAAGGTTTGGCTCTTTTCCAAAATATTCCGTTA
>JAHUTJ010050547.1:0-19804 GCA_036250325.1 Characodon lateralis
GGTTTGCGTTTAGTTGGACCATCATTTATTTTTCAACAGGACAATGACCCCAAACACACCTCCAGGCTGTGTAAGGGCTATTTGACCAAGAAGGAGAGTGATGGGGTGCTGCGCCAAATGACATGGCCTTCACAGTCATGGACCTGAACCCAATCGAGATGGTTTGGGGTGAGCTGGACCGCAGAGTGAAGGCAAAAGGGCCAACAGGTGCTAAGCATCTCTGGGAACTCTTTCAAGACTGTTGGAATATCATTTCAGGTGACTACCTCTTGAAGCTCATCAACAGAATGCCAAGAGTGTGCGGAGCAGTAATCAAAGCAAAAGGTGGCTACTTTGAAGCTGACATATTTTCAGTTGTTTCACACTTTTTTGTTCAGTATATAATTCCACATGTGTTAATTCATAGTTTTGATGCCTTCAGTGTGAAGCTACAATATTCATAGTCACAAAAATAAAGAAAACTTTGAATGAGAAGGTGTGTCCAAACTTTTGGTCTGTACTGTAGGTTAATTGCAATATATTTTGAACGTTCCAGAAAAGTTTGTACCGTATCTTTCTTGTTGTTTCCATGGCTGTGGGTCCCAACACTTAATGTTGCAACCATAAATATAGTGTTAAATGAGCCAAAAACATTAGCTGTTGAGTTGAGATCTTTCCATGTTTTCACTCAGCAATTAAGGGTTAAAATATAGATAAAACTTGAAACCATTAAATTATTTAAGTCATTCAAATGTGATTGTAAAAGGTTTATGCAAGTAATAAAATAATGAAATGAAATTATACTTGCGTATCTGTAACATGGCTAGGTGGCAGCTAATGTGATATTTAATCTAAAGATATCAAATGAATGCAATTACCTTTACATGGTGTAGTCTAAATTAAAGACTATAAGAAATAATGCAACCAGAAATCATGTTTTTCATTTTTTACATTAATCATCAGAAACAAAAAAAATCGTATTTCACAACGTCCCAATTTCATTGTAATTGGGGTTGTAGTAGTTTCCTTGGGGTGTAGTAATATTTCAGAGCCAGGCTTTAGAGAGATCCTCATAACAAAACAAACACATGACAGCGAGTCCAGTCACATAAAAATGGCTTCCCAAGAGGAAAAGTTTTCAAATATACTTATCCAGAGTGCAGAATCTCATCTCTGGGGTAACCTGAAGAGGGCTGTGGAAAACAGGTGTCCTCCTCCTATTCAAATGCTTTTGAGCTTTTCCAAGGCACCGTCCAGTCACTTGGGGCGATAGGTTAGACTGGGAGATCAAACAGACAGTTTTCTGTGAGACTTGATGCCAGAGGCAACACAGACAAACAATCCTTCCAAACTGATTCATTATCCAAAGGACATTGTTGTTTTAATAAACAGCTCTAGAAACTTTGTCGATAAATGTGAAGTCAGACTGTGATCATTTTTAATTTATGTAAAGTTTATAGTCAGGATAAATTTGTAGATTGGTTTATCTGTTGTTACAAAATAATCTGCACACTCCCTGGTAATGCTGTTTTGAACCTAGGCTGAAAACTCTTTCTTGTTTTGCTTTCTGTTTTTGCTCAAGTCTTCAACAGATGGGTTCCAAATCACCACTCCACCTGAGTAGCTTCCTAATCTTTTCTAGTTGTATGATAATATCAATTCTTTTGCATTATCCTTATATTCTGTACTGTATATACTCTGGCACATACAGTACTTAGCAACCTAGGACAAAGATGGCCTTCCTGATGAGCTAATTTAACCTCTTCCTCTCGGCTGTAGATAAGCTGCTGCTCCAACATATTACATCATAGAAGTTTGCTGATGGCACCATAGAGGAAAAAAAGGTCTTTAGGAGCACCCCCTGCACTCTAAACAATGTCCTTGTGGTGGGGTCAGCTCCTTGATTTTCCACATGTTGATCATGAGATGGTTCTGCTGGCACCTATTCACAAAGTCCTAAGCCCACTGTCGTCTTCACCTGTCATGAGGCCTGCAGTGTAGATTGTAAACAGGAATGGTGCCAGCACAGTTCTGCTGCAGTGCCCATGTACTGCACACCAGTATGTCAGAGACACAGCCCTGTGTCCCTATATAAATGCTCCTACTAAAAGAGAGAAAGGGAAATACTTTTCTTGTTTTATACAATTTTATCTATCTGCCTATTTGATTTTGTCCTAATCTTTTGCTTTTCGACAAGACAAGAGATTCTTAGCATTTCACATTAACTTCTTTGTTTTATGTTTTGCATATAGTTACGAGCCCATGCTATGAATGCGACTGGCAGTCACGTGGAAAACCCTTCTGACATCGTCATCAACGTCATTGACATGAATGATAACAGACCAGAGTTCATGCACGCCATCTTCAACGGTTCTGTTCCAGAGGGATCCAAGCCCGGTACAAACAAATAAACATGCACAGGCTGACTAGCATATCCCATTTTAGGGGGAATTCTTCTGCAAACAGCAAGCAGGCCTTTAGAAGATAAATTACATCAACACTTTTATTCTGTTCAGTTTATTTATCTCTGGCAATTACAGCTGATAGCACCTCAAGGCACTTTACAAACAGATCCAATTCAGATGATTTTATGGTGGTCCCAGCTGTGTCCAAATTCATTTCAATTATTACATTCATATAGTCACATTTAGACCTTGTTACATACAGTTTATTTTTATCCCCAATGTTTAATTCTATTCAGGATTTAACAAGGAGCCAATGAAGGGAAACTAAAATAGGAGAAATAAGACTCACTGTTTAATATTGTGATTGACTGTAACAAATGCAGCACTGAGATCTAACAGAACAAGTACAGACACAAGTCCATTATCTAAGGCTAGGAAAATATCATTAATGACTTTCACTAATGTTGTTTCAGTGCTATGTTGAGCTCTGAAACTACACTGAAACTCTTCAAACAGGTCATTGCTGTGTAAATGCTCACACACTTGATTAGCAACTGTATTTTCAAGAATTTTAAATAAGAATAGAAGATTGGATATAGGTCTGTAATTTAGTAAATTATCCTAATCAAGCGAAGGTTTCTTAAGTAAAGGTTTAATTACAGCTTTCTTAAAAGCTTGTGGTACATATCCATCTACTAAGGATAGATTAATCAAATCTTGAAAGGGAACACTTCCTTAAATAATTTGGTTGGAACTACTCTAACATTGACGTTGAAGGTTTAGATGAAACTTATATTTTTGATGACTCAGGAAGCTCCACAGGATCAAAACAGTCCAAACACAGATCAGTTTCTACAGTTACCTCCAATGTTGTCTCACTTACTGCGGATGAAGTAATCATGTTCGGGAGTATGTCAATGGTTTTATTTTTAATAGAATCAGTTTTATGTAAAAAGAATCCCATAAAGTCATGACTGCTGAGAGCTAAGGGAATGGATGGCTCAACAGAGCTATGACTCTGTGTAAGTTTAGCAACTGTACTAAAGAGAAACATTCTTTATTCTTGTTCTTTTCTGTTAATGATAAGAAATAAGCTGTTCTAGCTTGGCGAAGTGTCTTTTTATACAACAGTAGGGTATTTTTCCAGATTAAGTAGGAATCCTCTAGGTGTGTAGAGCGCCATTTTCTCTCCAATTTTCTAACAGTGTGCTTTAAAGTNAGCTGTTCTAGCTTGGCGAAGTGTCTTTTTATACAACAGTAGGCTATTTTTCCAGATTAAGTAGGAATCCTCTAGGTGTGTAGAGCGCCATTTTCTCTCCAATTTTCTAACAGTGTGCTTTAAAGTACGCAGCTCTGAATTAAACCATGGAGCTAGTCTCCTATGAATAATTACGTTCTTTTTCAAAGGGGCTGCATAGTCTAATGCACCACGCAATGATGAAGTAACACTATAAACAAGATAATCAATTTGTGAAGGGGAAGAAACAAAATTATTGCCCTTATCTGTGTTTTTCTGTGATAAAATTAAAAGTGGAACAAATTGTTTAAAGGTTGTTTTTCCATTATTAGAACTCAGTTAAATAAAACTCAAAGTTTATTAAAAAATGTTCAGACAGGACAGGGTTATGAGGAAATATTGTTATTTCCTTACACTCAATGCCATATGTCAGCACAAGTTCCAGAGAATGAAGACAAAGGTGGGTAGGTTTGCTAATGTGTTGAGCAAAGCCAATTGAGTCTAAGATAGCATTAAAGGCTATATTTAAGCTATCACTTTCAGTGTCAACATGAATGTTAAAATCCCCCACTATAATAACCTTATCTGTATTTAACACTAAATCAGATAAGAAGTCTGAAAACTGATCTAAAAATTGAGAGTAAGCGCCTGGTGGACGGTACAAAACAACAAACATAAGTGATTTTAGTGCTTTGCAACTTGGATGGGGAAAGCTAAGGATTAAATATTTAAAAGAGTTGTAGCTATTGATTGGTCTGGGACTAATCAATAAATCAGGCTGAAAGAGGTCTGCATAAGAGGTGCAGACCTCCTCCTCGCCCAGTATTTTGAGCTATGAGAAAATTTAAATAATTAGAAGAATAGGACTAATTTATAGTAACATAATCCTCTTGCTGCAGCCAGGTTTCTGTAATACAAAATAAATCAATCGGATTGTCACAAATCAGGTCACTAACTAACAAAGTCTTTGAAGAGAGAGATCTTATGTTCAGTAGGCCACATTTAATTGTTTTACTTTTCTTTTCAGTCTGAGTTGTTTTTAATTTTGTGAGATTTTCATGGTTTCGTCCTTAGATTTCCTCCTTAGATTATTTTTAAATCTCTTCAGTTTTGGCCATGGGCGAGCCAGTCTAATAGGGTAATGGGTGGGTAACAGTACAGAAGATGCAGAGAGGATTGTTAAACTACGGCCCTGCTTCCTGGTCTGAACCTTGGATTGTCCAAGTTTTGGTAGAACTAATAAATTCAGACAGATTACTAGAAAGAGGAGGTGCTCCATCCAAAGTGGGATGTATGCCATCTTTTTGGATCAGACCAGGTTCGCCAATTATCAATGTAGCCCACATCGTTTTCTGGACACCACCTAGACACCCAGGGGTTGAATGACAGCATGTGGCTAAACATGTCTTTACTGGTCCGATCAGGGAGAGGACCAGAGAAAATTAGAGTCCGATAATGTTTTGGCAAACTTACACTAACTTTAGTGAATTGGTGTAAGTGAGTGTCACTACCGGCAACATGAATAACAATATTACTGTATTTATGCTTATCCTTAGCCAGCAATTACCAGAGTCGGCTTCTTAGCAGGTCTGTCACTGAGCAGGGAAAATCTGTAAGAAACGCAGACGGGTTTTTGGCTACTTGTGGCCTGGGACCTAAGACTGTGCTTGCTATGTACCGTCACCCAGCCGGCCTGAGTTACCGGCTGCGCAGGCTCTGCTGAAGGACTGCTACGGGGAGCTACCCTTGGGGGCCCTGGCTAAGGGGCCCCTGCTATCTGCTGATTTTTCAACAGCGATGAGCCAGGCCTCCAATTCCGCCAACTGTGCCTTCAAAGCTACAAAAATGCTACATTTGTTACACGTACCATTATCATTAAAGGTGGCAGAGGAGAAGCTGAACATCTGAATGGGTAGCCATGATGGAGCAAAAGCTAAGCTAGCAACCTCTTACCACTATGAGAAAACCATGTAAAACACGGAGGGTTACCAAATGTAAAGTGCAGCAACAAAAAATGTGTTTTAACATGCTTATGTCTTAGAATAAGTCAGATGTCACAGTAAAGAGAAATAAGATCAAATCAAGAGAGCCTTAACACACCAAAACAATCCACAGAGTGCAACAGTGAAAACAGGAAGTGATGCAATTCACTTTACCATATTTAAACTTCCCCCCAGAGTAGGAAATCATCTAGCTGTCAACCAGTGTGTAGAAAGCTGCAGATCAGCTGCAACTGGTAAACTGATTATCAGTGTTTGAGCAGCTTTACAAAGGCCTGGAGCATGTAGGTGTTTTAATACAATGCAATGACCTGACATAAGCAATTGCTGCTGTCCATAAATATATAGGATATAAGACTTTTAAAACCATTTCAAAACATTTTTAGGTTTAATGCTCTCAAGTGGAAAGATTATTCATTCACTGAATAAAGGTCAACAAAATGCAAACACTGCAACACACGACAAAAAAAGCCACAACACAACGACAAAAGCCACAACGGAAATGTTAGATAATGTGTAGTAATGTCTGCATGAACTGAGTTTTGGGGATGACACTGGGACTCTTACGTGTTTAGGGTGATAATGTTGGCATGACACTAAGCTATGTTATAGTAGCTCTTATATAATAAGCCTGTTTAGCCTAACTGATGTCCAGCCAATTGTGGGAATAGGAAGCATTGTAGAATAACCAAATGGACAGTATTCAGCTATGCAATAACTGCCGTTACATCTGTTATGCTAGTAAACCAGACTAATGTTAAAATTTAAATTAATATTTTAACCTTAGCTATGAGCTCAGCTATGAACACTTAAGTTTGCTGCCAAATTTTTTTCTGGGTGTTACGCAAAAACAATTGGATGACAAAACATATGATACAATCAATACTGGAACACACGTTATCCATCTTGTTCAGCAGTCTAAATGCCCATCTGGGAGACCAGATGCAATGTATTGTTTGCCACTATAACTAATAATATGCACCCAAACTTCAGCCAGGATCACTTTTGTTCTAAGATTTAAGATGATATATCTTCTCTGTGACATCTGTAGGGTTTTGTATTTGGATTTTCTTTTGTGTGGGTATTTTGACCATTTCTTTGTTGTTCATCATGTTCTTTAGGTCTTGCTTTCTTTTGTTCATGTGCCCTGCTTTTCTATTGTTAAATGTTTTTATTAATTGCTTATTCTTTTGTGTTTGCTTCCCTCTGATCCCTCATCTTCAAAGATCCCAAATAGGGGGCGCTAAATTGCTTGTACAGAAAAAATAAATTGCACATGCAATAAGTGGGCATGTTGCATGCGACTTTTGAAGATTTCGCATGCTATAGGTAACAGATGCATAAGAGGTGCAGACCGCCCTATTTAAATTAACAAATTGCGTGTGCTATGGGCTGGCTGCTACTGTCCCCAGTGCCTAGAACTAGAGGAAAAGCAAACAAAAGCTGTGTTGCTTTCAACATGCAGGGGTTGTTGAGCTTCATAATTATAAATGATCCAGTTACTGATCTTTCCCTCTGTTTTGTTCTGCTCCTGCTTTTCTGTACTATTACAGTTAGTTAACTTTTGTAGTCACTATTCACAGCTTTATGTTTGGGGTCCGGAAGGACCCACTGAGGCAAGGACTACATTCTGCATCGCCTTTAACAAAAATATTGGATAACAGGCTATTGCGCAGGAGGGCAGAGCTGAGTGGTGGGCGCCCTCCGCCATTGGTGCAGACACGGAGCAGCTGGTTTAGGCTGACAACACCACTGGATCGCGCACAGCTTGTTAACTATCTTGCTCGACGTAACTCACAACAAATTGGCCAATCAATTGTAACAATATAAAAGACAGACATGTCTGTTAATTTATTCGAGCTTTGCCTCCCTTGATCTTTTAATTCTTTTCGGAGACTCACCGTGTTCTTTGTTTTTTTTAGTGTATGTGTTTGAAACATTTAGAGTTTATAATAAACAGCTAAAATATTCAAGCCTAAAAGTAATATTAGCAACATGAATGTAGTTTGTTGTAAGAGTTGGCTATCTGTATATTATAGCTTTCCTAATTTTAAAACATAATGTCACATCACTGTCCTGCGCAGATTTTAACTGAACATTTATGTACGTATAAATAACGTACTTTCCAATGATTTTCCTGAATTTGTTTAGTTTGTTTTGCCAATGTTTTAAAAATATACAATGAGTTTGACTGTATAAATAGTTTTTGGTGACACAAAATCAACCCCTGACATAGGTTCACATTTGAACAACTGATCCAGCTCTGATTGCTCTGCAATAACTCAATAATCCACAATAACTGTTTTGTTGAGTGACGAGGTTAAAGCATGCACTCTTTCTACCACATGGAAAGCAACCTTAAAATGGTGATTTTTCACCTGCTAATAAGGGATTTTTAGCATCCAGTTTGCAAATTAAGTCTGCCTTATAATGTCTTTATTTCCAACCTCTTATTTATATTATCAAAATCACAGCACAGTGGGTCCTTTACATGATGTGCAATTACAGTTAACACGCTGTGTGCGCTTGATCAGTTATGTGCGCACTTCGCCATGATCAGGTTTGTGCGTGTTCAGCAGCAAAGGTGCACTGGAAGGATCCAGACCCAAGTAAAAATGATCACAAGGAATTTTATCATAGGAGACATGTCATGGCTTTTGTTCGTTCTGGCTGGGCTGTGGTCCAGATAATTATCCCAGTGGTTTATTTTATAAATGAAAAAACATATATAGGACATCCTTGCATATACAATAAAAGAGACTTTATTTGTTTGTGTTTTTGTTTTCTGTTTATTTTTTTATCATTTCACGCAGATTACTTTAATGTGACAATGTAACACAGTAACGTTAATAGCAGCACAGAGCACTACACTGATGGCTGGGGGCGGAGCTTCATCCACCATAGCTTCAGCCATCAGCGGGCCAGTGGAAACACAACTGATACCGCACTGAGTAGAGCGAAACCAAGTAGAATGAAACAGAGTGGAGCGGAGCCACACCGGCTAAAACAAGCCAGTGGAAAATGGGCAATAGAGTCCTCTATTCTCATCCATTTTTATCATTTTTATTTTTTACACCCAAATCTGTTGACACATGTACAGAAGATTATGTCTCCCTGTCATCTGTCATTCTGTCTATGCCTCCTTCTCGTCTGATTTTACACACGCAATCCAATTAGCACCTCGTTTGTAGATCAGCTTTGCCGATGCAAACAGGTTTGCGTGTGGTTTTGTATTCGCAAACCTTATGAAGATCAGGCCCTCAGAGTTTATTCCTGTTTGTTCTGGTAGATTTTTTCTCTAGGTTTTCTTGTTCAGCTCCTTTCATGACTATCAGTCTTCACCCTCAGTAATTAGGTAGATCCTGCACACTTGCACCCTCTCATTTAGTCCATACCCTGCACCTGTTATTTTACCAATTGAAGTTCCTGGTTTCCTATTGTTCCTTGCTGGACTGTACTGTTTCTGTTCCATTTCAATGCCCGCAATTTTGCCTACCCGATTCCATGCCTGTTTTTCGTCCACGATCATGTCTTGTTCTCCTCCAACCATGCAGTGAGTATTGCGTTTTGAAAGTTATTATTATTTTTTTTTTATATACTGCTTCTGCCTGTCTATCTGCATGTGGGTCCTACTCCAAGAATCCCCATTACATTCTCTTTTTATGTATCTCTGTGTATCTAATAAAGCATGGAGATATGCTTAGAATGTGAAACAGAAAGCAACATGTCAATGTGTTGCTTAATGAATCAGGGTGTTTTCTGTAATTTTGCTTTCAGATTCAGTGGGATAATTTGAGAATTTCCAGCATCTACACATACCATAGGCCAGCTTCAAAGCTTCATAACAGCATCAGCAGACAACCAGAGGAAGATGCTTTGACGAATTCCAGAGTGGACCCTGGTTTGACTTTTGCTCTACAATAGTTATCAGCTGTAGAAGACTACATACAACCTACACACAATCCAAATAGCAGGGCCTATAATTTTAGGCTGTAGTTTTTGAACAGACTCAGAGAGTTACATCAAATATAATGATAATAATAAAATCAAGGAATGGGGTTTTGTATCTATTGTGTTAAAAATTTGCTTAAAACTTCCACCCTCGCAGCATTCAGCCCTTTCATGTAATTTCCCAGAGTTCACATTATCTCTGCTAAAAATGATAATTTTGTCTCCACAATGGAGCGATGACAGGACCCAGTTGTTTTCAGCAAGCCTGGTGCTTAGTGTTGCTTTTCCACTTTAGTCAGTGTCCAGAAACAGCTGTGTTGGCCAGCATGGAGGACAGTCCCTGCTTCTTGAACGTCTCACTACACAGTTGGATGTGGGACCAAGTTCCCCACAGAAGTCCTGAAGAAATGGATGGAAAGTTCATTAAACTTTTATTGCTCCATTTGGATAAACAACTGGGTGTATGGTCTGCTCATCTTTAGGCTTTCTGTCTGGCAACTTGATGTTTTCAAAAATAAAAAATTAAAGACATTATTATTTACTAGACAACCTGCAAAGGGACAAATCCAAATAAATGTTTAGCAATAAAAAAAATTGTGTTTTTCTTGTCCACATCCTGATCCTACATGTCTACCAATACTCGCACGATTATAGTTCTCACATACCGTTTTTTTGAGTTTTATTTGAAAGCATTTAAACTATTATAACATGTATATTCCGGTACTGCTAACTACAAATTAATGAAGTTAGGATTACTAAATTTTTCAGTTATTCATTCTCAGGTTAATGCAGCTCTGTGAATTCTGCCAAGTTACATTAGAGGTTCGACACAGAATTGTTCCCAACTGCACGTATAGATTAAAATAATTTAGAGTCACAAATGAAGATAATCTGCTTGTTTATGAACAAGAAGGAAGTGGTGTAACTGGAGAGGTCTCTTTCTCTCTCACTCACTCACACACACATACACACACACACATCCTTGTCTTTCCAGCTTTACAAGGACTTTGCATTGACTTCCATTTATTTCTATGGCCTAACCCTAAACCTAACCATTACCAGTACATACCTAACCCTAACCTAAACTCAATTCATTACTTGGTCCTAAACCTAACCCCTAACCCAAAAACAGAATGAAAAAAGTGGGGACCAGGAAAATGTTCTCATTTCCAAAAATGACCTCTCTTTGCTAGTTGAAGTCTTCTGACAATCCTCTCTCTGCCTCAAATACAAGAACACACACACGGACTCAGGGAAGTGGGGGAGTTGGACATTCTTAAGACAAGTGGTTTGGGCCAGGAGCTAACTTTGTGTAATTATTGCACCACTATACTACCCAACTGCATTGTCAGGTCTGTTTTTAAATTTTTCATTCTCTTTTGTGTTCTAGAAGGTTGTAGCATAAATACAATTAAATATAAAATATCAGGTTACCTTTTGACTTGAGTCTGCAATTATAACAAGTGTGATACCATCACTGAGCATTGCAATGACAATATCGTTTATGATTAACCCATTTTCCTGACTCTTTTTCCACTGTTTGCAGTGGAAGAAGCATCCCCTATAATTGTGATATTGAATACATTGATATTGCAATGTGATTCAATGTATTTTGCAGCTCTAGATTCAAGGACAATGATTGCCCCTCTCTGCTCAGCAGATATTGTTTGGCTCTCTCCATATATCTCACTTCCTTCTTGCTCCAAAACAGACAGATTAGGTTTATTTGTGACCTTAAATTGCCACATAAGTGCTAATGGGAACAAAGTGAAAAAAATAAACAGGTAAAGAAGATGACTGTATAGACATAGCATTATCTGAACTTTAAGTGTAATTTGTCCAGTTGACTCTCCTGACTCGTCATCACTCTTTTATCCCTCTCTACTCTGAGCTCTGTTCAGCAGGTAAAGGATTAACCAGTGTTCATTCTGGTCCAAACTCACTATCACATTTATTAACTTTTGGAATGTATATTGATATCGCAAGATGCAGCTTTCAGTCTGTGTATGTACTGAATCAATTTTGCTACACCCGCTAACAGGATGTTGAGAATACTATCTAACAGATTGGATACCTCTCATTTCACAGTCAGAAAATGTCATTGTCCGGTTTCAGAATTCTGCCATACTCTGTCCATTTGGGGTTATTCTACAATGTTTGCCATTAACACAACCGGTTAGACATCATTTAGGCTGAACATGCTTATTATATAATTGCTACTATGGCATCTGTTTAGCTTATTGTCATGCCAACATTACTACCTTAAACACATACTGAAGTTTGACATGAGTCCCTGTGTCATCCCCAAAACTCAGCTCGTTTCATAAAAGCACATACCAACATTACCAAACATTATTTGACATCATTGTTTTACTTGCTTCTCTGCTTCTTTGACAACTTGACCCCTTCTTCACATCTCCAAATTGTGCAGCTTCCTCCGCTCTTAGTTCTGTTTGCTGCTCTTGGACATGTTTTTGTCTGCGCACATGCAAACTGGAAGTAGCACCGTTCACAAACCAGAAAGGGTGTCAGACTATAGGGCCTTAGAGTAGTGTTTCATCTTACAATGGAGTCGAGTGTTTATTGATTAGATCGCGAACACTGCTGTCTCACGTTCACTTAGTATTTGGCATAATTAACGTATTAGGTTAACTTCCGTTTGAACAAAACTTCCATTTTTATTATAAATGTAGCTTTTGTTGTTGTTTTATGGCTTTTGATCCTGCCAAGTTTGGACATCCCAGCTTTACTAACTTTACTTCAAATTCAGAACAAGCTTTTCTCAAATAAAATATACACAAACCAAAGTAAATCTCTTTAGACTGTATTCTTTAGTTATAGTGTTAAATGTAAAGTCTATTGCAGTAATGATAGAAAAATTTGAGACAAGTTAACAAGTTTTTTTTAGAAGGGTTTCAAAAATAAAAGCCTCAACTCAATAAAAAGCACACTGCAATAGCTACATTGTAAAAAAAAAAAATTTTCTAAGACTTCTGGATATATGTTAGTTGGATAGATGAACCAGATTCTGACGTTTATCCCAAATCAGGCCTATTCATTAGACCAACAAACTAAGATGAAAAATTTGTTTGCAACATGAATGTTACTGGCACGTACACAAGTTCCTGACTTTCTGTATTTTTACTTACTACCTGTTTTCCTGCAGGATCCTTTGTAATGACTGTGACAGCCGTGGACAAGGATGACCCAAAAACGCCCAATGGGATGTTGCGATACAAGATACTTTCACAGAATCCCCAAAGCCCATCGTACAATATGTTTACCATAAACAACAGAACTGGTGCCATCATCACTGTGGCTGCAGGCCTTGACCGGGAGGTATGTTGGGTTCATCTTTGAGTTGCTGTTTTGCAAGGATCTGGTCCAATTAATAATTTTTTCATCTCTTACTTCCATTTCATATTCCGTTGTTGACAATAAACCCCAGCTTACCTCCACCCACTTTGTCCCCGTTAGGACTGCTGTGCAACAATATGTCGGTTTGGCTATGAATAACTACTAATGGCAAGGGCAATTATTAATGAAGTTACTGATTTTTCATTAAAATAAATAAGTCTGGAACCCACCTGATTATCAGGCATTACTAGCCAAACAGCTCTCAGTCTTTGTCAGTTACTGTTCTATCAATATCAGCCTGGTGTGGTGTGCATGGGCACCGTTACGTTAAAGTTTACTGATAAGTCTGTTTTATTGTCCCTTCTCAGTAGCAATGATCCTGATCATGGGCCAGTTGCCAGGGATTTCTCTAAGTGGTGTGAGTCCTTCTTTTAAAAGATATATGTTTCCAAGACAAAAGAAATGGTTATCAATTTTACAATAACTGGGACTGTCTTCCTATCTGTGTTTATTCTACTTTTATGAAAATGTTCTATTCTTGTACCATCGAGTTTGTATTACCTTTTACTTGTATCGGTTGGATTGGTCTTTCAATCTGGTCTTTAATTTGCGTGTACTATAAATAAATTGGACATGTAATAAGTGGGCGTGCTGCCTGCGATTTTCAAAGATTGCGCATGCAATGGATAGCAGGTGTAAAACAGGTGCAGACCGCCCTATTTAAATGAGGAAATTGCATGTGCTCTTGGCTGGCTGCCACTGGCTGGAACAAGAGTAAAAACAAACAGATCCTCTGCTGTGTTGCTAGAAATATGCAGAGATTGTTACGCTGCATCATTATAAATGATCCAGTTGATTATTTTTTTCCTTCTGTTCCGTTCCGTCCTTACTTTTCTGGACTGTTACAGTTAGTTAACTTTTGTTGTGCTACTCTCAGCAGATTTGTCATCTGGCCTGACGAGATTATTTCTCTTATCTTGCTTGATGTAACTCGCAACAAATTGGCCAGTCAATATTAACAATATAAAAGACAAATATGTCTGTTAATTAATTTGTCTCCCTTTTAATTCTTTTCACCGGGTTCTGTTGTTTTTTTTTGAGAGTATATGTTTAAAGAGTTCGGAGTTTAGCATAATCAGCCACAATATTTAAGCCTGAATGTAATATTAGCAACATTAAAATAGTTTGTTGTAGGAGTTGGCAATCTGTATGTATTAGCTTTGCTAATTTTAAAACGTAGCGTCACATAACTGTCCTGCAAAAAAGTTACATTGAACATTTATGTACCTAAAAATAAATTATTTTCCAATGATTTTACTAAATTCGTTTAGTTTGTTTTGCCAATATTTTAACGATATACAACGTGTTTGATTGTTTAAATAGTTTTTTGGTGACACAAAATAATTTTTTGACTGTGTAAACAAAACCCTCCCCTGCCATATGTTCACATTTAAACAACGTAATCAAACTAATCCAGCTCCGATTGCCCTGCAATGACATAACGTTACTGTCAATGTGTTTGTTTTAGTGAAAAGATTGAATCATACACGGTCTGGAGAATTAGCTGGAGAATTACAAACTCAAGCTTTTTAGAAGGACTGTTACTTACGTCCTTCTCCTTCGTTAGAGGAGAAGGTCAGAGAGATGGAGGAGAATTACCGGCCACCTTCATCCATGTCAGGTCTCCATAGCGCTTCTGCAGCTCAGCCCACGTCAGGTTTCCAGAGCGATGCTACAGCTCAGCTCACGCCATGTCTCCAGAGCCGTCCTGCAGCTCAGCCTACATCATGTCTCCAGAGCAGCGCAAAGGGATCTGGTTCTACCACCTCTACACGTAGCAGACGCCGACGCAGGCATGCCGCCTCGTCTCTAGTCATTGGGGGTCCGGTCAAGGCCTCGGCTCCAGTCATCGGAGGTCCGGCCGACGCCTCGGCTCCAGTCATCGGGGATCCAGCAGACACCTCGGCTGCAATCATCTGGGGTCCGGCTGACGCCACTGAGGGTCTCTGCGACGCCTCAGGTCCTGCTCACACCACTGATGGTCTCGGCAACGCCTCAGCTTCTGCTCGTGCCACTAAGGGTCTCAGCAACGACTCGTCCCTGTGGGTCAGCCAGACGCTCCAGTCTCCGCTGTGGGTCAGCCAGACGCCTCTGAGAGGATGGAGGTACCCAACCTCCAGTTCATGGTTCCAAGGCCTTTCAAGGGTTCAAGAAGAGACTGGTCCTTGTCTTGGCCACTGAATCCTGTGACGAGGGGTTCGAGGCCACTGCCTGATCCTGCTACTGAGCGGTTTGAGGACGACCCTCTGCATGTTCCTGTTCC
This sequence comes from Characodon lateralis, assembly GCA_036250325.1. Taxonomy (NCBI): domain Eukaryota; kingdom Metazoa; phylum Chordata; class Actinopteri; order Cyprinodontiformes; family Goodeidae; genus Characodon; species Characodon lateralis. The sequence continues at coordinate 15,253 of JAHUTJ010050547.1, forward strand.
TGAGCGGTTCAAGGAGAAACCATCGCCTTATCCTGCAACTGAGCGGTTTGAGGATGAACCTCTGCATGTTCCTGATCCTGAGCGGTTCAAGGAGAAACCATCGCCTTATCCTGCAACTGAGTGGTTTGAGGATGAACCTCTGCATGTTCCTGATCCTGAGCGGTTCAAGGAGAAACTTGTCCCTGTCCTGGTCGCTAAACTCAACGATGAAGGGTTTGAGAACTACCCGCTATCTGATCCTGTTCCTGAGCAGTTCAAGGTCAAACCGCTGTCTGGTCCTGTTCCTGCTCCTGCCTCCACCAGGTGCCATCTCTGCCTCCAAGGGTTCGCCAGGCGTTGCATCAGTGAGAATCAAGGATGACTGGTCTGCAGGTCCTTTGTCGCCTTTGTCACCGCCGCAGGCTACCCAGACTGCTGCGCGGCCGCTGTAGGCTGCCCAGGTCTCCACGCCTCTGCCGGCCTCCAGGTCCCCATCTTCGCCGACTGCCAAGGTTCCTACGTCTCTGCCGCTCTCCATGTCTTCGCCGACTTCGTTGTCAGCCTCAAGATCAGTTTCCTTATCTTTGCCTTGGTCGCCGCCGCCGCCGGCCGCCCAGGTTCCTACTTCTTTGTCAGCGTCTAGGTCTTAGTCGTCGTCACTGCTGCCAGCCGCCCAGGTCTCTACATTGAGGTTCCTGGCTCCTGCCTGAACTTTGTGTCTGCACGGGACGGCCTCCTGGTTGCCCGCCTAAACTCTGTGCCAGCTCTGGACGACCTCTGAGTAGCCGGCCTGAACTTTTGGGTTGTTTTTGGTTTTTGTTTCTGGCCCTCCTTCCGAGGCCCCCTCCGCCATCCTGTCCGGGTTGTTTTTGGGTTTTTTGTCCTCCGCTTTGCCAAATCTGACAAATAAATTCAGATATCAGTTTGTCCAATGACAAGAAAAATGATTTTGATAAAAATATAGGGATACATTAAAAAACATATAAAAATATTTTGAAGTGTGTTCATTTTTATTGTACTAATTCTGCCTCTGAGAGATATTGGAAGGTTCCAGCAACTCAAATCTTCTTTTGGTTAGCAGACGTAGATAATTAGCTGTATATAATTCTCTAAAGAGAAACTTTATGCTCTCAGCCTCTCCTTTATATTCCCTCGATCTCAGCATCCCCATGTACAGCAACGTTCCAGAGGTTCGAATAGCTAATAAGAGAGGCAACAGGGGGCAGCTCTGTCCCGTGCCCCGTTGAAGTGGCAAGTAAGGGGAAATTGTGTTGTTGGATCAGATGGCTGTTAGTAGGGATGCATACAGAGCCAGGGTATAAATTTAGAGGGCTCACCATTATGTTTTAAGCTGCCATTGTGCTGGCCCATTTGTGGGCCATCACAGTAAAACCTGATCTGGGTCACAAAGTAACTACCAAGAAGCTCCTTCAGTGGCTTCACAGTTAGTCACAGTAAAAGCTCATCCAGTAGTTATGTCTAGGAGAGAGACAGGGTTAAAAACTGAAAGATAGGGCCAAGTGTATCATCTATAGAAGAACATTAAGTTGTTGGCAGCACTAGCTCAGCTGATGCCCCCCTCCAGGAAGGTCACAGCTAAACACAGAGCCAGGCCAGTAGCTCTAGGAAGAGAAAAAACAGAGAGAGAACATAAAGTTAAAAGTTGAATAACAGCAAATAACACAAAATTAAAGAGTAGTATGAGAATGTAGCAGAGTGATGGAAAGAGGTCATTAGAGATAGCCCACGATAACTTTAGCCACTCTAAGTTTTATGAAAAAGGAAAGTTGAATGCTTAGTCCTAAGAGTAAACAGGGTGTCTGCCTCACGGACTAAAACTGGGAGTTGGTTCCACAGGAGAGGAGCCTGATAACTAAAGGATCTGCCTTTCATTCTACTTTTAGAAATTCTAGAAACCACCAGTAAACCTGCAGTCTGAGAAGTGAGTATTTTGTTAGGAACAAACGAAACAATCAGATCTCTTAAGTATAATGGAGCTTGATTATTAAAGCTGCGGTAGGGACTTCTGAGAAAACCTGTTCTTAGCCTGAAACTTTGAACAAGGAGGGGGATGATCGGCAACTCACCCCCACGAGTGTAATTGACACTGTTAAGACATTCCTCCTTGCTCTTGGATGAGCCAGAGGAGCTTGATTTTTTTCACAGATTATCGGTCTCATATCCCGTCAGGACACAGTGACAGCTTTCACTCATATGTATGGAATACATTTTTACAAAAGCTACCTACTACAGCCTTAAGGGCTTTATATGTGAGAAGGAGAATTTGAAATTCTTCTTCTCACATATGTGGGGTAGTGTTTTGAGAAATGTGAAAACTTAAATGATTAGAAAAGGAGTTGACTCATATATACTAACATAATCCTATTGCTGCAGCGAGACAAAATAATTCAGTCTGATTATTACAAATCAAGTCATTAACTAAGAGTCTTTGAAGAGAGAGATCTTGTGTTCAATAACCCACATTTAATTGTTTTATTTTTCTGTTCAGTCTAAGTTTATTTTAAATGAAACTTTCATGGTTTGCTCTATTTAGATTACTTTTTCATTCATTAGATTTTAGCCATGGGCAAAACAATGTCTTAAATGAATACTAGGTGGGTGACAGTACAGTGTTTAACCTTGTCTCTCCCAGACATAGCAACTGGCTGAGCTTCTACTGTGACTAACTGTATTTGTTCTCTTTCATACTCTAGACTTGAAAACTGGCTCATCTGCTTAGCTGTCTTTCTCTCCTAGATCAATGTCTTAAAAGGAGCTATAACCATTAATGTTTCACTTTTCTTCCACACAGAGTAGGTACTCCTGGATCAGTGGCTCTGTGCTTCTTTTGTGTCTCTGCTCTCAAACCCCCAGTCGGTCGTGGCAGATGGCTGCTGTCACTGTCACTAAATGCATGCTCAGTCTGAGGGATTGCCGCAAAGTCAACGAGACAATGCAAGCAACTGTCCACTATCTCTACATGTTCATCATGGAGGAGTGAATGATGCAAGTCACTGATTGGATGCAATCTGCTAGATTTCCCTTTTTAATCAATTTGAATAATAAACTAAATCTGACTGCCGTATTTGATATGGATCTGACTTGAAATCTGTATCATTCGATTGAATTGACTAAATTGCCTTGAGAGGACATGTTGTGAATTGGCGCTATATAAATAAAACTGAATTAAATTGTTAAGCTATGATCCTGCTTCCTGGTCTGAACCCTGGGTTGTCAGAGTTTTGGAGTGCTAATCAATTCGGCCAGATTCCTAGAAAGAAGAGCTGTTCTGTCCAAAGTGGGATGGATGCCGTCTCTCTGGATCAGACCAGGTTTTCCCAAAGATGTTTGCCACTTATCAATGTAGCCCAATAACCAATGTAGTGGGTTTGAGGACACCACCTAGACAACCAGCAGTTGAATGACAGCATACATCTAAATGGTCCATGGGACCATTAGAAAATCTAGCAAAATTCAGATGTACTCCTGCCTGTGATGTACACTCCGTCTGTTTTCTGTTTTGTTCCAGAAAGTCCCTCAGTACACCCTAATCATCCAGGCTACTGACATTGAAGGAAATCCTACTTATGGCCTTTCCAACACTGCCACCACTGTCATCAGGATCACTGATGTCAATGACAACCCTCCTGAATTCACCACAGACACAGTATGCACACACACAAGTAATTTTTGCAAACCAGGAAAATAGCACTTAAGCAGACAGAGCTAGTGTTGGCAGAGTAGACAGCCAATTGAACATCCGATATTTAGATACTTCTGGGAAAAAAGTGTTTGAAGAAGATCCATTTTCCATTAGGATTTCTAGTAATTGTTGCCTATAATACTATTATGATATGGTATCATTGCATTGTTGTCTTTGTAGTAAAATGCAATGTGTTTGTTTTTGTCCTCAGTTCTTCGGTGAAGTTCATGAGAACAGAGTGAATGTAATTGTTGCTAACCTCAGCGTGACAGACAAAGACCAGCCCCTTACGCCGGCCTGGAACACAATGTACCGGATCATCTCTGGAGACCTCGATGGGCACTTCTCCATTCCCACTGATCCCACCACGAACGAGGGCTTGATCACTGCGGTCAAGGTGGGGTGTAATATAGACACCACTAACATACAGAAATTGCACATTTTGATCAATGATTGTCTGTAAATAGTGTAAGTAAATGGCGGAGAATATACAGATTGTGATTATGTGCTGGTACTGGAGTAAAATAAGGACAGGATAGACATAATTATAAAACCTGGTGGACATCTCAAAATACTCATAAGGTTACCCAGTGTTTTAAAGCTAAGAAGCTCTACTACCACTAAAACTTCAGCATCGACATTGTAAATATAGCAATCTGCATGTCGTCATGAAGAATGTTGTACTGTTCCCAAACGTTTCACTGATGCTTTCTACAATTTGCTGGTGGTCTTAAAATCTGACTGTCCAAAGACATGCCTGTTAGGTTAATTGGTAACTCTAAATTGCCCTTAGGTGTATGAATGAGTGTGTGCATGGTTGTTTGTGTGTTGCCCTGCGATGGACTGGCGACCTGTCCAGGGTGTACCCTG
>JAHUTJ010050548.1:0-19792 GCA_036250325.1 Characodon lateralis
ATAAATTTCATTCCACTTCACGATTGTGTCCCACTTGTTGTTGATTCTTCACAAAAAATTAGAATTTTATATCTTTATGTTTGAAGCCTGAAATGTGGCAAGAAGTTGACCAGTTCAAGGGGGCCGAGTACTTTCGCAAGTCACTGTAATATCTCTCACTGTGGGCAGGTACTCAGAAAAATGTTTTTTGCATAAGACAGGTTTATGTGGAAGTTCTTTTCCTATTAATAATCAAAATCATGATTTTTAAACAGTATCTTATGTTTACTCAGGTTAATAATGTCTGATGTTTGATCATCTAAAATAAAAGTGTGATAAAAAAACGAAAACTGAAATTATTTGTATGGGGCAAATGTTTTATCACAGCAATGTATATCAAAACGCAAAGTACTGAAACTGTGCATACAAAAAAAGAAAAGCAACAACAGCTAATACAGAGGATTTCATTGGCTGGCAAATCCAAAGGTGTGATGATGTCAGGAACTTGATCACTTATTTAAAAAAGAAGTCTTGTTTTCTTGTTATATTTGTCCTCCAAAATATCACTCTTAGAAGAAGTGATGCTAAACCAGTGAGGTGTAAGTAATATTTCTAAAGCATACACAGTTTGGTTACAAGACATTTAACTATGCATAATTTGCTTGGATTCTGTTGGTGCATTGTCCATTGAAATGTTTGTTTTTAGTATTTTAACTTGCATAAGTTCTGACTTTGTTTCAGGTCAAAATACATGTTTAAATGGTATTTTGCACTGTGTTTACTGCTCAGGACTGTGCAGATTATGGATGGATTATTAGTTAGATGTGTTTATTAGATTATTAGATGTGTTTGTCCTGCATTTACAGACACTGCACTGAGCCATACGAATGAATGATACAGAGGTTCCCAGCATGGTCCAGGTCCATTTATCTATCAGAGTTCTGCTGACTGTGCTGCCAAGCCTCATTTTCTTGTCCATTAACAGCATCATGCTGTTTGCCTTGGTAAGAAAGCCTCTGTTTCTGGAGTCACCTCGTTACATCCTGTTCGGGCATTTGCTTTTATCTGACTCCCTCCAGCTCCTACTGACCACGCTGCTGTACATATTTGCTTTGACGATGGTCAGAATTATCACATGCATTTGCATTATTGTCACCCAGCTTGCAGCTATCACTGTTAAGATGTCCCCCATTAACCTGGCTGTCATGTCTTTGGAGAGATATGTTGCCATTTGTTTCCCTCTGAGGCATGCCACCATTGCAACCTCCAAGGTGATGCGTGTAGCCATCGCTGTCATGTGGACTGTGGCCTCTGTAGACTCTATTGCCCAACTTTTTCTGTTTTTCAGTCTCAGTAACAGAAGCCTTGCTGCTCAACAGATCTGCAAGAAAAGAAGCATATTTCAGCTGCCTGTTTATGTGATTTTAAACCGGGTTTTCACAGTTGTAAATTTAGTCCTGGTTACAGTCATTATCATTTACACATATGTCGCAATCATGATCGCTGTGAAGTACAGCTCTTCTTGTACTCACAGGGCCAAAATAGCTCAAAAAACTGTGCTCCTACATGCGCTTCAGCTGTTTCTGTATCTCATCTCCACTCTTTTTTACACGATAAACTCCAGTGAACTATTTAACTTAGATCCAGCTGTTGCTCTTTATATCCAGCAAGTGCTCTTTTTAGGTCTAATAATTTTCCCCAAATTTTTGAGCCCACTCATATATGGTCTTAGAGATCAGACACTGAGACAAGTCTTCAAATACTCTTTTACCTTTTGTTACAAATCTTCTGTAGAGCCATATACCAACTCTTGATTGTTGGAATATATCGTGTTTTAAATGTGCAAACTTAATTTATTCTTGCATAGGAAATGTCAAGTGTATGTTAAGTGAAAACACGCAAATTTTTATTTTTTTTTTATTGGACATTCAGTCAGTCAAATTATTTAAAGCAAACCTTAAATACAAACAAGCAAAAAAGAGTTGGACTAAAGTAAAAAAAAAACTACAAAAGAGTAGAAACCACATACATACATTTTACAAAAAGAAATTTGAAAATGAGAATAACAAAAGATTTTTATTACTGTTTTCTTCAAATTCAGTTGTTTGCAGTACATTCATTTCCTTATCTTTTGATATAATTGCCTTTTAAAACTTTTTGACTTGGATCAAACTCTTCAGGTTTCCTTCCTAAAGCTTCTCACAATTATTTGCTGGACTTTTGGCCCATTCCTGCTGACAGAACTGGGTCTGTCTAAAGGCAGCGTTGTTCACACACATCTTTTCAGCTCTACCCACAAATTTTCTATTGGACTGAGATCCTCGCTTTGTGATGGGCATTCCAAAATATTGACTTTGTTGATCTCAAGAAACTTTAGAAGTATTTTGGGGTAATGCTTACTGTCATTGTCAATTTGAAAGTGTCATTTGTTCCCAAGCTTTAACTTCATGGCTCTTTCAACATTTTCACTGAAAGTTCCTTCCTCATGATTCTATCTATTTTGTGAAGTTCACCATTCTCCCTTGCAGCACACTACTCACACAACATGATGTCGCCACCCTCATCCTTCACAATTAGGATGGTGTTCTCGGGTAACTTTCACCATTTTGCTTCCAAATCTAATGATAGTCATTTTAGCCAAATACCTAAATTTTTGTTTCATGAGACCACAGGACCACATGTCTAAAAAAACTTAAGGTGTTCATCTCTGGGTGCAATTGTAATCAATAATCTAGCTTTTTATGATGCTTATGGAATAATGGCTCCTTCCCCTCAGCAAGATTTTTCAGCCCATGGTGGAAGAGGGGTGGTGGATTAATACAGTGTATGTAAACATTTGGTTTCAGCTGTGTGTGTTCAAATGTCTTTAAATATGTTTTTGCTTCATGTAACGTGTTAAAAAGATAATGTTATCTACATTTATATGTTATAAATAAACAAAACAAAAATTTAACTATAAAAAGGTGTGTAATTCTATATTAAATGAGGTGAAATTCAACTTTTATGCAGAAATCTTCAGCTATAGTGTCATGTAAAATCTCTAGGGGCTGATGCTTGAAATATCTGTGAAAACTGATTTAGAATATTTAATGTAATTATTTATTGAGGAGGATATTTTTAAACATTTAAGTTAAAAAAGGGAGAACGATTTAACTAAATATTTTAAATGGAAGCCAACGTAGCCACAAGTAAACTCTCTATTTTAATTCCTTGTATGATTTTGATCAGTAAAAGGGAGCCCCTTTGTTTATAAAGAGAAAATAAACCTCTTTATGACAATGTCAATATATTTATGAGGCACATTTAAAACTATCCAAAGACCAAAGTGCTGTAGAACAAAGGGAAATAGAACCAAGAAACATATTCTACTCACAAATTGTTAGGGGTATTTGGCGTTTGGGTAAAAATGTATGGAAAAAGTTAAAATTTCATGCTACAGTAATATTATGTCATGGAAATAGGGCATTTAAGTAGAAGCATGCAATGGTGATTTCCTCTTCTCAAACAATTTATCAAAACAAGCCAACAACAGTGGTGGGTATACCACAACAAAAGTACAGGCCACTCTATTCGAGGTATTCCATTCTCCAGCAGCCGTTCCCTAATGATGCAACCTTGATGAGCTGGAGCTTTGTCATCCATGAAGTTAACATTAGGCCTGTGTTGTTCATGCAGAGGTACAATGACTGGATTAATGATGTTGTCCAGGTAGTGTAGGCTTGTCACTGTACCATTCACAAAGTGTGGAGGAGTTCTGTATTAGCTGGACACACCTTCCCACACTGTAGCACCACCTACCAAAGGCTCGCATGGAGACGACAGAGGCTGATGCATAGAGTTCTCCTTGACGTCTCCAACATCACTGGCAACCATCATTTCTGCTCAACCTGAATCAACTTTCATCAGAGAACAGCACTGAGGCTCACTCCTCCCTCGTCCAGAGTAAATGCTCCCTGGCTAATGCAAGATGATGATGCCTGTGCCTGGTGGTGTGGTCAGGTACCCTGACAGGCCGTCTAGCCTGCAGACCACGCTGATGTAAACAGTATCAAATGGTTTGGCGTGATACTTGGGTCCCTCTAACCTACATTAAATGTGTCTGGAGTTGAATGGCATTCATCATCTGGTTCCGCAAGGCACTGTTCACAATGAAGGGGTCATCTGTGTAGGATGTGGCCAAAGAACGTCCACTCCTATGACTTTCTGTGACTTCCAGTCCTGCTGATGACACTCTGTGACACTCCAGGCTGAGAACATCCTGTTTGAAGCCTCACAATGTTAAGGTACTGTTGATCAATTGTTAGGTGTCGTCTTGGTCTCTTGATGTCAAAATGTTAACAGCATGATGAGGAGGACTGTTTGAATACCAATTCTGATTGAACCAGGAAGTTTATTGGTCGATTCATGGCTCAAACACCTGTTGAGAACTTTGCCTTTAAGCTCCTTGTTAGAGAACAAGTTCTGCAAAAAGTACTGAAACGCTGAACAGTTGGACATGTGCATTTGAAAGTTTAGAGAAGGTCACATTAAGTTCACCTAGGAAGGTTATGGTGCATTTTAGGTTCATCCTCAAAATTTCATCAGAAAGTGGAATATCCCTAACCTTTTGTGAATAATGTATATTACCTAAACAAAAAAAATATATATGACAAAATTGTAAAACAGGTATAGAAGCGATCTAAAAACTAGCACCAAAAATAAGTTTGAAAAACTAATTCTAAAATACACAACTGAAATAAATGGGCTTTCGGAAGTCCATTGTCTTTATTTTCTTGCTGTTATGTAAAGATGATGTAACATCATCTATGCTATGTGATATTTTTGGTGAGTTTGTGTGAAAGTGGGAAATTTATGTAATTAAAATAGACCTTTTGAGGTCCTGAAAATAAGGGCTCTCTATGAAACATCTGACTCATTCCTGTATTAGGGTAAACTCCCACTGGTAATAGGAGTCTTAGTTCAGCACTTCTACCAGCAGATGCCACCATTGGCTGGGAAACAGTCTCTCAAAGTGCATCTCCAACAAAAGCCAATTACTGTTGTCTTAGTCTATTAGTATGTGATTTGTCAATGTGCATAATGCAGGGCATCTAGTAACACATGATATTATTAATGAAAAATATCCCTCTTCTTTCTTTCTCACAGTGAAGATGGATGGTTGTGCAGGAATAAGGGCTGAGCCTGGCTGCAAAGAGTGTAGAACAATTTAAGAGGGTAAACAGGGAGGGAGGGGCTGACCAGCAGAATAAAGGAAGCATCTGAGCAGGAGGTGGACTAATTTAAGCGATCTTTACCCAGCCACAATCCACCAGCCCACTCAATACCTCACCAGTCCCCTGTAAAAGAGCTCTCAAAGGGTTGAAAAACATTCCAGAGTGAAAAACTACCTGGTGACCGAGATGTGCTTTAGTTTGAGATGCAAGAGCAAGAGGGAAAAGGCGGTTATGATGATAATTAAAACCTTTCAGATCTTTAACAAGACAGTTGATTCTGCAGGTTTGGTTTAACTATGGTAAGCTTCTCTGCAGCCAGGGTTTCACGTGTGATCGTGGAGGCTGCAGGGTGGCCTTTTCATTTGCTGTGTTGTATAAACAGGGTGTGCACCCAGAAAAATAGACAAAAAAGCACAAAGGAGGAGTCCTGGATCTCACATTGGTTGTATGTTGTGGCTTATTGCCTACACGTTTTTAAGGAGAAATGCACACCTCATGATGGATCTCCAACCTCCATCCAAAGTCTTCTTACGGAAACCCAGGTGCTGGCACAACATTTGTCTATGTCTGCTGATTTTGCAGTTTCTGAACTTCTCTGTAGCAGAATGGGAGGAAGTGGGGTAGCTGCTCATGTGAGAGAAAACACAACAACAAAAGGGAGAAAAAGGGCATTCTGTGTAACAGTACAGTGATGGATGAGTATGTCCTCTGCTCCATTATGAGAGAACTACAGGAGGATGTACAGTGCTATGAAAATTCAAATTCAGAAAAAAATCTAATCAGATTTTTAAAGCTCATTAGAAAACATCTCCTCTAAATGCATGCTTGCAAAACTATTCATAGCCCTGTAATTTCTGGGAATTTGCTGTGACAGACCAACACAAAGAGGTGTGTGATTGTGAACTGAATGGTTTTGAAAACGTTTTACAAATAATAATCCAAAAATTGTGGTGGGTAGTTGTGTTCAGCCCCCTACTCTGATACCCCTGCATAGAATCCAGGCCAGAGAGTGGCAAAAAGAAAGCTATCGTTTAAACAAATTCATACGTTCGCTAACAGCCATGTATTGGACAGAAAATATGTGTGTTGTCAGATCTGCCAACATGTAAAACACTATATGTGGAGGAAAATTATAAGTGCACATCACCCTGAACACATTATCTGTTCCATAAAACATAGTGGTGACAGCATCATGCTGTGGGAAAGGTTTTCTTCAGCAGAAGCAAGAAAGTGAGTCATGGCTGACTGGAGGATGGATGGAGCTAAATACAGGAAGAAAACCAATGAGAGGCTGGAATAGACCTGAGACTAGGGAGGGAGCAGGGCAAATACCACAAAACCCATACAGGCAGAGATACAATAGAACAGTGTACAACAAAGCATGTTGATGTGTTAAAATGCTCCAGTCAAAGCCCAGACCTGCATCAAATTACAAAACAGGGTATGTGCTTGAACTATTTTGTAAATAAGAATAGACAAAAGCTGCAGCCTGTAGATGTACAAAGCTGTTAGAGACAAATCCCAAAAGACTTACAGCTGCAGTTGAGGTGAAAGGAGGTTCTACTCCGTATTTAATCAAGGGAGCTGAATACAAATGGACATCATACTTCAGATTTTTATTTGTACAAACATTTTTTTAAACCGTGTATCATTTCTCTTCCATTTTATACTATGCCATACATTTAATAGCCTACTGCATAAAGTTCCAATTAACTACATTGATTTTTGTGGTTGTAATGTGACAAAACATGAAAAGGTTCACGTAGTTTGAATATTTATGCAAGGTACTGTAGTAAGTAAATTTATATAACAATCTGTACATTTTCTCTACTGAAAACACAGCTATGCTCACACGCAATTGTGGACAAATGTTTGTACTGTAGAGTTGTGAATGAATGGGAGGCTTGGAAAGAAACTCTATCCATGTAGTTCAGAGTGGAAAGCTGACCTGGTTAACTGCCTGTGCCCCTTATAGGGGGGCTGCTGTCCCCCTTCTGGTGTCACTCACAATACATGCCAAATGATTATCTTGATGGCAAACAGCAGCAATTTAAGCTACATAAATGTTTTCTCTGTGTTCAATACCCAGATGTTTCCATCATGAAGCAGCCAGAGAAAAACATTAATTAAACTAATTTCATGTTATCGTCAATGAGATAATTTTGAAAGAATTCAAACATTTTTGAATTTTCTAAGCTCTAAGATGATTAAGTACCTCTGCAGAATTTGAATATCATTACCTTCAATTCTTAAATGTTGAAAAAACACACTGATTCACACTGCGCAGATGTTTGGATTTGAAATCATTTGTTTGTTTTTTATCAATGACTTTATCGGTATGAATAGGGGTCGGACTGTTCTACTTAAAAATTTATATATCAGCTTGATTCATAAAGATAATAATATTATTAAATAGATGTTTTAGACTTTTATGAGTCAGACGTGTGCCTACTAATTTAAAGCTTGATCCTTATCAAACAACCAGCCACTGATTAAATATCATAATAATTCAAGACATACATGTATGAATGCGTAGGTGAGTGCATATGTTTTATTGCCGCTGTATGCAGCAGATCTTTCTTAAGCCTTCAACCCATGCAATGTTTATATGGATTTGACTCGAATTCATATATGGATGCTAAACAATATAGTAAAAGGTCGTTTTCGCCAGTAAACAATGCACATTAAAGCAAAACCATCTGTGTTGTCAAGAGGCAAAGTACAAAAAAAATAGAAATGGATGGGGTTGTTGGAGGCTGTGGGTGGGAGGGTAAAACACAAGAAGGAGCACCCAAGCTTCTTGCTGTCAGAGATGGTAGAGCTTCAGTCTGTGGAGTTACATTACTGTGCTTAAAACCATCACCATATAAAGAAAAATAAGATCTAAGCAGATTGTTATTGGAAATACACATCAAGCAGTGCAAAAACTGTTTGGAAGGAAAATATGCCCTTTTTTTAACTAGACAGCAATTAGTCCTGACCTAAAACCTCTGAAATAACATTTAAAAGCTTTTGGAGGTCTGGGAAATATTTTACTGTGTGCTAATTGTGAGAGTGATAATATACAAGTGAAAGAAACTTCTAGATGAAAGAAAGAGGCTCCTTCTAGACTACTACCAACAGTGTATAAGTACTGACACAGATGAAAATGCTTAGAAACTATTTTGGTGGCAGGTGAGAACATACTGTGCCTTGAAAACATATTTTAACCCCTTGATTTTTCACATTATGTCATGTTTCCATTACAAACTTCAGTGTATTCCTTTCAGTTTATACATGGTAGACAAACACAAAGTAAAATAAGATACATATCTGAATCTGTTCAGTCCATAATCCGAAAATAAAAATAAGTGTGGCACAACTACTAACCTACCAAGACATGGTCATCTACCTAAACAGACAGGCTGTAAAAAGCCATGAAACCCTTTCTAACTCTGGAGGAGCTCCACAGATCCACTTCTCAGATGGGAGAATAACAGCATTTTCTATAAAAAAAAATTAGGTGTTTAAGGAAGCTATAAGAATTTCTGTTGCAGTTGGCCTACAAGCCATGTAGGGGGCTCAGCACACATGCGTTCTGGCCAGATGAGGCCAAAACTGAACTTTTTGACATATATGCAAAATGCCATGTGTGGTGGAAAACTAATATTGCACATCACCGCACATCCTCAACCATAAATGTCATGATTTTGGGGTAGATTTCCTTCACCAGGGTCGGGGAAGCTAATCTGTGCTAATGGGTAGATGAGTAAAGCTAAGCACAGGATTAATATAAATCCAATTGAGGATTTGTGCAAACACTTGACATTTCATGTTCACATATGCTATGCATCCATTGTGGCTAGTTGTTTTGCAAAGAGGACTGGGCAGAAATTTCAGTCTCTAGATGTGTGAAGCTGGAAGTGACGTAGCCCAAAAACTCTTTCAGCCTTAATCTCAGTGAAAATTGACTCTACAAAGCATTGACTAAAGGGGCTGAATAGAAATACATGCTACACTTCTCTTTTTATTTTCTAAACGTTTTAAAAACCATGTATGTTTTCATCCCACTTCACAATTATCCACTATTCCTTGTGATTTGGTTTTTACCCCTTTTTATGCGGTACTATTTAGGGTATTTCTTGAAATACTGTGTAAAGTGATCAGAATATTTTCTTTGATTTTAGTTTAAGGATCATGTACGTCTTGATAAGTATACCAATATTAAGACCTAGTAATAAGACCAGAATCGATGGTAGAAATTAACGCTGAGGCCGCATCAGTCTAATAGATTCTTCTTAATTATTGAGACACTTTTTAATATTTATAAAATTAAAATAAAACAAAGAACGATCATATTCATGTACTGGCAACTGCAAAGTGTTTACCATTATTTCCATTTAGAAAAAGGCGATGCCAGTAAAGAAAAAAGGTGATCTGATAAATCAATATCTGTGGAGTTATCAACAAAGATGACGTAATGTGGATACTAATGGATCCTTCCTTGAGGGGGAGGATGCCGTGGATCTGTGAGCAGGGGCCCGGCTCCAAGTGGCAGGTGTGCCCACGGTCTCCCCGCTCCTGCCCGCGCAGATGGTACAGTCCACATGCAGTTCGGAGTTGTTGCCGAGGAGGTTCCACTCTTCAGCGCTCCTCAAACTGGCATGCGTCCTACGCTCCGGCCAAGCAGCAGGGGACTGCACTTCTTCTCGCAACATGCTACTCTTTTCTGAGCGGAGATATCTCGGACCGCAGCGCAAGAGCGCGCTATGCTACGTTCTGTGCGTTATTTCAGGTGAGTCCTGATTTATTTTATGGTATCTGGTCCACCGGCGTACAGACAGAAGTTTAGCGAAGAAGCATCACAGAAACCGGAGCATCGACAGCTGAACGCCGCGGCGTGCTTTGGGACGAAGTTTCTGTCTTCAGTGAGTTCAGCCGTTGTCATTTAGTGGCTGAAACTTGGCACCAAGTTCGCTTCGGATGAGCCGTTAGCCGGGCTGAGCGCCTCCACGGTTGACGGTGCGAGCAGGGGGGTGACGGTGACACTGAGTGATTTAAACCATCAATTAGCTGACGAGGAGGTCACTGCACATTGAGAGGCAGCCATATTAGCGTCATGAAGTGTTATATTAATGTGGCACGATGCTGTGATGCCACCTGCTTTAACAAAAGAGTTAACCAACTTAGATGTGAGTCACCAGAGAGGACCGTGCTGATAATACAGCCCCCCGCCCCCACTCACACACACACACACACACACACACCGGGATGAGGGTCAGCCACCATGTGCCTACGGTGCAGCCTGAGCTCATTATGGTTTAATCAAAGAGTGGGCAGTTTCCAAACTCCACCCAGAAACACGCAACTTTGTGCCCACTGATTTTGCTTCAGCACGATCAACCAAAAAAGCAGGAGCTCTGGGGTTTGGGTCCAACTCAGACTTAAAGCTCTGCTTTTATCTGCTCTAAATTCAGCACATCATGAATTTAAAACAAACAATGAATATGATCTGGCAAACCACTTTGTGGATTTATTTTTTTTTAATCATGTTCACAACTTTAACTGCTGTATGGAGCATAGAGAAGGCAGTGCTGCCCCTCCCCGACGTGTTGCTGAACACTACCCATCAGTTGGCTGAAAGAAGGCATCTGCATTATCTGTAGACTGTATTGTTTATGTTTATCAGGGGAAGAAATTACCATTTGTGTTGAGATTCATCATGATAATCAGCTTTAACTGATAACAATCACAAACTCTCAAAATTTGACAATGTGGTTGACATTATTTCTATTGCTGTTTGAACCTGTTAGTATTTATTGATACTTTTATGGAAGCAATGGGAAAATAAGTAGTTTACAGCAACATTAACATTCTAGTCATATTCAGTTTTTGGAGTTGGCAATCAAATTAGTTTTATTGTTACTCCAATATATAAAAAAGAAAAATGAATCCAATCGTTTCCTCTGATAACAATCAGTATGAAGAATGCCCATTTGTCATGGTCCATAAACAGTAGAAGAAGATGCACCTTTAAAACTACAGTTTACCAGCTATGAATGGTATGTCTGTTAAACAGACTGCAGGCTGGCTACTAGAGCAGATAGCCTGACTAATTCATTAGCCACTAGCTTGTTTGGCATGTTCTATGAAGCAGAGCAAAAAGGTTTAATATACTGAACAGCAAGCAGCTTCAGTATACTTTGTTGCTGATTTATTGGGTATTTGCTGTGGCATGTTGTTTGCGAGTTTAATTCCAGCTTCCCCCTGCTATATGGTAAAATGATTGATCTATGTACTGGTGTATGACCGTTGGGATAGATAAATGTGACCCGGATTCATCATTTTCTTTTATTGGTTTATTTTTGTAGGGAGATGTTTTTAGTAGAAAAGAAATCCCTCCACTTTACATTTTTAGCCTAAACTAATTTGCAGAGTCTGTCTCTAGTCGGGCTTTTAGGCACATAAAGACATAGAATATTATACAAACTTTAAAACACAACTACAATTAAGAACCAATAATATAAAACGCAAAGAAATCTCAGAAGAATCTCTCGACGGATCAGTGGAGGTTTAACCAATTTGAGTATTTCAGATTTTGAAGTAGAGATGAG
Organism: Characodon lateralis; assembly: GCA_036250325.1. NCBI lineage: Eukaryota > Metazoa > Chordata > Actinopteri > Cyprinodontiformes > Goodeidae > Characodon > Characodon lateralis. Next base: position 11,786 of record JAHUTJ010050548.1, read on the forward strand.
ATGCAATCCAGATTCTTTAAAAAACACACAGACATAGTCCTTTTAATTTTGTACACAATCTGAAGCTGTGAATCTGAATAAAAACTTTTGTATGACTAACCAGCCATTGTGTACAGCAATACCTTCTACTGTGTTTACGGTGTGCACCACGTAGCCGGCATCCAATACTTATGGAAAACACAAGCAAATAAGCAAAACAGTTCCAACGCCCATCTAACAGATTGCTTGTGCCACACCCTGGCTGTAGCGTCCTGGGTGGTGAGCCATATCGCACACATAAAAAAATTGCAACATAGTTCCCCTACATGGTTCTATTGCCAAGCAAGTAAGAGGTGGGTATCTTCTGTGTTTCACAGTTTCTGTTTGTGCTCCACAGGATCCTCCACTTTACTGTTGTGGAGAGCTTCCCCTTCAATTAAGCAACAGTACAGTGTGGAGTGGCAGGAGGCCTTTGTGTGCAGCGCTTTGATAAAGCTTGGTGAAGCTATTTTCTCCTTCACATGGGACTTGGGAAAAGTCACCCATATATTCTTTGTCATATTAATAATGTATTGTCGGTCCATAACATGAGCCATCTTTTTTTTTCACAGCAGTTAATGAATCTGAGGGTTAGAAAGTCAACAATCCAAGCTTCAGTAAAGGCACCATTCCTAAGCCCTGCCGGGTCGCAGCAACACTCTTCAGTGTAGAAGTTGTTGCACTGGAAAGATGGCTGTTTTTAGTTTCAGCATGGTTTTTAAAAGTGAAGACCAAGCAAAAAGACAACAGAGTCTGCGAAATTTATCGTGTCTCATGAAAAGTGTGAAAAGAAATTGGTCAGCAAGACAAAGTACATTTAGAATCTTAGATTACAACATTTTCATTATAGATGCAAAGAATCGTGAGATTAAAAAAATTGTTATACAGCTTTCCGTTTACCTTGAGTGGTTTAAAAAAAAAAAAAAACTTGCTCAGTGATTGTGAAATATAACGCTTTTTGCTGGAATTTATACAATTTTACAACATGTTCACTTGTAGAGGTCGTACAGTACTGAGACCTTAGTTAAATTAACTTAAAAAAGCCATTTAGGATTTTTAGAGGTCTTAAGGGGGGAGGTACCCGGCTTCACAAACTGGATTTCTAAGTTGAAGAACATTATAGCAGAGATGTTTTCCATTTTTCAAGTCCTAAGCTAGATCCTAACGCTTTAAATTACAAATCACAAGTTATGTTTCAAGTCTTTCCTCCAAGTCTCTCATGAGTGAATATTGGATGTATGCCACCTAATTTGGTTAAATACAAATTACTAGGTAAATGAATCTTTAGCATTGTTATCTTTGTTTTTCCCAGAACATCATATTCAAGGTGTAAAAAAAAAAACCTTTGTTACTAACTGCATTGTATTTGTTGAAAGAAAATAGGCATTTGTCATCATTTTAAATGAAAAAAACAAACAGTGCTGTAACTTTATGCTGCATCTTAACAGCAGAAGAACAAGATGCTGACAGTAAGTTAGGTTTATTTTCTTCTGAAATGGTCCAAAGTAATTCGATAGAGTTGAGTTTGAGTTATCAGTGTCTTTTATTATGATGCCTCAACAAACATGATTAGGTCATGACCAATTAATAGACCCTCAAACGTCAAGGGCTCAAACACACTGTTTAAATGTAAAATAAATGTGGTGTAGAGTACTTAATGTACATATTTTACATACAATTACGTTACAGAGAACCTAGATGTACTGTGCTTTGTGACAGCCAGACATTTATAAGGTAACTCATAGGGGACAAAATGTATCATTTACTTATCAGTATTTATCAACTTTAATCGTTGAATACTTTAGATAAACAATGTTAATGAGACTACATTCTTGTAGATGGAGGTTAAGTCAAGTCATTTTTTTACAGCTTAAGCGCGACTCATAAAAGTTAGACATGGGTACTCGACTAAAAGTCTGGCTTTTAAATTCGAATACAATGCAGCATTATTTGCTTTCATTAAGGTTGGGCAGGCTTTCCCTATGCTAACTGATGCACTAAAGAAAAAAAAAATTAATTAGATAAATTTAAACAGCTGATCTAATACTTTGATACTAATACTTTTTGGTAATTTCACATTTAGAGCCTTTTGTTAAGAAAATTAAATCAGCTATTTGTCTTTGTCAGTGGCACCTCCAACTCTCCACAAATTAAAAACTTAATATGAGTATTAGCCTCCAAAATCTGTTAAAATTTACCTTTTTCACCTCATATTGATTTAAAATTGTATTTATGCTTTAAAATGGCTTTAGCATTGCCTAATTTTCACATTTAGTGAATGTGCACATTTGCTCCTATTCTAAGCAAGTGTGTTCTACAACCCAGCTGGTCAACAGTTGAAGTGTCCTTAGTTGTGTTGTGTTGCTTTACTTTCACTGAACACGGCTCAGGGTGTTGCTCTAGAGTCATTTTCTATCCAGACGCAGTGCAGACTTGAAACTGAAACATATTTCTGCCGGCCAAGTCTCGTTTCTCCTAAGGGATTTGCTTCCAATTAGCCACCCTGTTCTGTTTATTACAGCCATTCATAACATGGGTCTTGACACTTGACAACATTTAGGTTGTAAATAAAATGCAGACTAAAAAGTGACCTAACCGTTGCCTTTTACAACAAACCTGCACCTAATTTAAAAGTTGATTATATAAAGTTCTTACTTGTTTCATTTGTAAAAGTCAAACAGAACCAGCCAAGCTGATGAATGCATTTGACATTATAAAACTGATTAGCTGGTGACACGGGATCCGATATTCCTTTGCTGTCTTTCTCATCATTCACAACAGACTGTCACTTCCACCCCAACACTATAACCACTCATCCTGGAATCTCCAGTGTCGCCAAGACAAGCTGCCCTTTTGCAAGATACACATACTGATACACTTACTGCCACATAAGTGCCGCACGTGAAGGTAATATTGACTAAAGTGAGATCAAGCAGAGTGTCCCCAAGGAGCAATTTGTCCTTGATGCCAGGACTGTAATAAGTATAATTTGTTTTCTACTCTGTGTCAGTGAGACGCATTGTTGAATTTGCTAACCAAACTGAACATGTCTAGAGGTTTCTTTCTTTAGGTTATAATAAGAACTCCTCTCTTAGTCTCTAGGGGATAGAAGGTAGGAATCACATTCGCTGTGTCAAGATAGGAAGCACATTGGAACAGGTAGATGATGTTCTTATCATCACTCTTCTTACTGAGCTGAAGAAAACAAGGGCACGGTTATGTAAGCTTGTCATCTTGTCTCAAATAAAAATTTAATTCAGTTGGTATACCTCTTCCATCCCATATTCAGTGCAGGGGTAATGCTGTCCCCCTGCTATGATGGTATTCTGGCCCGCTAGTTCCACTATTTAGTAAGGCACATAATTGGCTCTTTACAGAAGGAAGTGGATCAAGATTAACAAAAATGCTGAATCCTTGTCTTTAGTTCTTGTTCTTACTGTGAGAAGGTTTCTGATGATCTGAGAGGTCTACAGGGTTCTTCCCAGACCAGGAACTCTGAAATACGTTTTCTGAAACGTATACGACTCATGTCACATCAAGTGTAAGTCAGGTTATTTGAAGATTTACCAAGTTTTTAATAAAAAAAGCTTTTTATTTTGATCCACCAATGAATTGGATGTTGATCGAAATCAGCTAATTTATTTTTGATTAGCTCAGGGAAGGTCAAATCCTAAAAAATCAGATTATTTTCTTCTCGTTCAAAACAGAGATCACCCATTTTGAAGGTTTGTAAATGGACAAACAGCTTGTTTTTTATACACTTTGGAGTTTAAAAATAAAAGACTGATCAAGGTTAGGGACACTTGCTTTGATGCAGAAATGAGAATAATTTTTTACATTATTTTTCAATTAAATGCTTCCTTCAAGGAACATGTTGCACATTTTTAATGATCAGTGTTTAATGCATTTAATTGTCAAATGAATGCCAATTTATATAGAAATGACCAACATTGAAATTAGCAGGTTAGATCCTAAAAATGTATTTAAAGTTGCACCAAATTTCCTTGAAGCAAGTAAACCTGTTGTACATAAATACATTGGGGAGAACAAGTATTTGATACACTGCTGATTTTGCAGGTTTTCCCACTTGCAAAAGATGCAGAAGTCTTTAACTTTTATCATAGGTTCTCTTCAACTGAGTGGCGAAATCTAAAACAAAAATCCAGAAAATCACATTGTGTTTTTTAAGTAATTATGATTACTTAAATACGGGGATGCAATTTAAAGTTGACAGATCCTTTAATCGGAAAGCTCTTAACTGCTTTCATAAACTGCCAGTAATATGTGAACATAGAATTAACACCTTTTCCTTTTATCAGTTTTGCAATAATCAGAATGTTTTCTAAAACCACATTATCTGGTATAAAATCTAATAGGTCCCAGTGATGTTCTTGGGTTTATCATACCCCCACAAAATCAACCATAAAATACTCACGTTAGAGGGTTGGCTTATGTGCTTCCGAGCCTCTGTGTAAGGGCACTGGGACGCCAGATTATTGAATGGGTTGCATAGATAACGACAATGATCTTCAGTGATCACAGTGTAGTGTGGTGCTAGAAACTCTTGGGTCCTAGGGTTCATGTGGGTATTACTCATACTGTTCTCAAGTAGGTGAAATGTCAGGGTCAGTTTAAATCAGAAACGAGATCTGCATTAAAGGGATAAATAAATCCATGGTTTAATAACGTCACACTTTCCTCCTCCACATGAGCTTATCTCTATTCTGCAGTTTAGCTGAGCTTTGCTGAAATTTATAAAGAATTCTTAAGCAAATCATCTCAACTGATTTTAGAAAACCCACACAATACTAACATTTCATGCATTTGCAAACCCAAGCAACCAACAGTGTACAAAACAATAGATGCATAGTGTGTATTACGTTGGAATTACTGTAGCAAAATACAGACTCTTGTACTTTTTGCTTTGGTTTCAGGAAAATTTCCACCCACGGTGCCAGTTTTTGAAGACCTGTCCTTTTTGTAGGTTGAGATTGATCATTGGCTAAACTGTTTTGGCAAAAAACAAAAGAATATTTGGAGTCAGTTCCCAGCCGAGTGCAGCCGATTTCGATTTGCGGTGATGTTTTTCTCCTGACGGCTTGATGCAATTATGGATTTAATGCAAGGCTTTAAGTGTGTTAGTTGTAACTGTTGTTTTTAACTAGATATTGTAATTCCTGTGTCATCTTTGTATCTGAAGACGTTTGTCCTCGGTGTGTTTCTGACGGGCCCCTACCTCTCCTCTCCCTCAGCCTTTTTTCTTCTCTTATAATGATGTCATCGTGTTAGCATAACGATTCCTCTCGTTTCCCTTCTTTCCTACCAGATGCAGTCTGTTCTCCTCTTATTACTTGGACTCTCCTTAGTATAGCATTGAGCTCGTACATGCAGGGTTTCTGCCTAGCGCAGGTGACGGAGTGCATGGGTTGGTTATATTTGGACAAAAGACACACACAGTCTCATTATAATTCCTGAATTCAGGTCAGTAGGATGGACTTTTTTTTTCATGATTGAAAGCACTTAGCCTCCCTGTAAGCTGTGTGTTATTTGTTCTATTTCCTGCTTTAGTTATGACATTTTTATACTGATGCCATATGTCAGATGGTTTAGAAATTAATAGTAACGTCAGAATATTAACATTCTCTCACTGAAGCAGTCCTGATATTTTTTACTTTTTTTCAGTAGTTTATGTATTACATGTATTACAGTGCATATGGATCAGTTAGTGCTTGATTACCTTATTATAACATCCATTAATTAAGCAGAATAACGTATACATGTGCTTTGCCAGTGGTTCCCAACTTTTTTTATTTTTTTTGTTTGGACTTCCTGTTATTTTATCTTTTTATTTTATCAGTCGTGCTTTTTTTTTGTTTGTTTTTTATCGACAGGACCACACACATGCATACGTCAACACACAGTGGCAAATTAAGTTATAATCTACGAAGAGTTTTTTTCTTTAAAAGAGGAGGGGAACGAATCATCACTATGACCCGTGGTTAACATCTCAGGATTAGGGATCCCCCAATCAGCATTTTTATTTTGTAGATATCTGCTCTACCAATTCCAAGTTTTAGCTGATTCCAAATGCTAAATTATTAATGAAAACACAATACTTTCTAACTGCTTTCTGGATAAATAACATATTTTCTTAGGAAAAAATTTCCATGGAAGATTTTTCTGGAAATCAGCCTAAACCTCCAGAGCTGTCTCTCTGTGTACTTTTTCTAAAGATATTTAATTTTTTTACTATGGCATAGGTTGTAAATATTATTAATTATAACCGTTTAACAATCTGGGAGGGTCAAGATAAAATCATCTAAATTTGGGCAGTAGATTTCTTTTTACTACAGCTTCTTGTGAGCAATTCGGCCTCACAGCAACAGGAATCCTGTGGTGTGGAATTAGCATTTTTCTCCTTGTGTTTGTGGATTTTCCCCTGTTGGACTACTTTTTATGACCGTTAAAAACATCCATGACCTAGAGATAGTCCTATCTCACCAGGTAATCCTGTGCCCGATACCCATTACTCTGTACAATGAAGTGAGACTGCTGGAAATTTGTGTGGGGCCTTGTTCATAGAAACTCCTCCATTCTTTAAAGTCTGTCTTTAGGCTCCAGAATTAATTATTCAGATTTAGTCCTGAATGGATTTTCACCAGTCCTTTTCTTTTATACCCCAGCAGGTGGGTGCTTATTTTCAATGGCTGAGGTTTGTTATGACTGTTGCTTTTAAATTGTCTCCTCAGTCAAAGAAAAAAAGGTTATTGCACTATTTTCTGCTGCCATTCTTTCTCTAGGTCGGTGAAATTTTGCCAGTTTAACTTAAAGTAGTTTGAGACTTCATTGTCCAGGATTTAGTAATCCTGGTGTAGTTCATGTTTTGAGAGTTATTGTTTATGCTAGATTTAACCATTTTGGTTAACTCTAGCCTTTGGTTAAGGCCTGTTTTAGTCCTAATTTAAACTATGGGAAAAAGCCCCACAAATTTATATATCTAGAGGGAAGGTGATTTCTAGAAATCTTAAACAAATGTCTTGTAGTTGTTTAACCAAACCGTGGGCCTTAATTTGGATTAAGAATGTAAAACACTTTACACGTAAAACTACAAAATTCCCTCACATCTTAAAAAGTGCATATCCTTGAAGTATAATGTTTTTTAAAGTTTCCAAACATTGGATAATAGCCTTTATGGAAGCCAGGTTGCAAATAATTGTTTTGTGTCTTTTGGCAGGTGCTGTGTGCAGTCAGGTGGTGGTGCCTGAGAGAGTGAGTGCCGTGCTGGGAAAGAATGTGACTTTAGACTGCCGTGTGGAGGTTGGCACAAACCTCACTCTGACTCAGAGTTCCTGGGAGCGCCGCCTACCTTCAGGCCCCGTCACAGTGGCAGTGTATAACCCAGAGCTTGGCACCTTCATCCCTCCAGAATACATCAACCGCTTGTATTTCCGGTCGCCCTCCGCTCACGATGCAACTATCGTACTAGAAAACGTGGGCTTTTCAGACGTGGGGATCTACACCTGTAAGGTAGCTACATTTCCTCTGGGAAACACCCAAGTCTCTACTACCGTTAGTGTTCTTGGTAAGTATCGTAATGTATTATTATTTTTTATATAGTTTCTATCACACATGGTTGACACTGTATTAATTAATGGCATGGTTGTTCACATGCTTTGAAGATTTGATTGTATAAATATTAATAGTTTTGGAAAGATCCTTTACTGTTAATTCTTGACTTTAAGATTTCCATTTTAATTCAGTTTGGTTAGGGCTGTGGATGTCTCAGTCCGATCCCAAAAATCTGATTAGAGTCCCAATTGAAGTACTCGTCGTCTTCCGCTTTATCCAGGACCGGGTCGCCGGGGCAACAGACTCAGCAGAGACGCCCAGATGTCCCTCTCCCCAGACACCTCTTCCAGCTCCTCCGGGGGGAGCCCAAGGCGTTCCTAGGCCAGCCGAGAGACATAGTCCCTCCAGCGTGTCCTGGGC
>JAHUTJ010050549.1:0-19783 GCA_036250325.1 Characodon lateralis
CTCTGCTCTTACTGGTGCAATGTGCAATCAATGAAGACTGGCTACCAGGCTGGTCCAATTTAGCCATGAAACCTCCCACACTAAAATGACAGGTGTTTCAGTTTCATTGTCCAACTCCTGTAGGTGTCTACTAACCTTTTCAAAATCACGCATGATGTTGCAAACCATTACAGAGACAGTACAGCATTAAATACCAAGACACTTCAGGACTCATCTCTGTGGGGTAAATTTCTGATGGAAAATGATTAAGGATTAAGGATGAATGAGTATCTGCTTGGATTTTCCTCTCCTCCATTTTAATTCTCCAAAATAAAACTATTAGCTTTTATTAACTTAACTATTATAAGGTGCATTTTCAGGAACCAGCATACTTTTCTGCAGCTGTTTGTATTTCCATGTTGTTTCTACTACAGGAGTCAGATCCATGGTGTAGAAACCTACACCAAAACATTTTCCTAGTTGTACATTCTGCATGGACCCAGAACTATAGCTGGGGTTTTGTAGGGGGAGGGTCCTTTATTAGGGGTTGAATATCCCCAGCATTACTTTGAGGTCCACTCTTATTCTTCCACAATTCATACTTTCTGGTAACTTGACATTATAAAACCAGAGTAATGTGTTGTATTTTATTTATTTATTTTTTTTTTATTGAAACAAAATCTAAATCTGTGTTTGTCTCCATGTGCTATGATGTGGATTTTTTTTGACAGGAATAAGAATTACTTTGGATGAAGTATGGAATTTAAAGATGATTTTTTTTTTTTTTTTTTTTATGGAGGAGAAGTTGCTGAGGAGCCAGCTAACTGATCAAGCAGACAAAGTGAAAATGCATGGCATGCGGTGTGCTTAGAGATGGAGGCTGGGGAAAAGAGCCATTTGCGGGATTGTTTGTGAATAGACGCTCCGTGGATAAACAGGATGGGATATTTACAGCTGCAGGTCCACATCCAGTATGTACACCCTAAAGAAGAAGACTTGTGTTTTACTTTGTGACCGTTTGAGCCTCTGCAATATCTGAAGCTGCTTTTGTACATTTGTGAATTTTTCAAAGTAGTCTAAATCCCTTAAGTTGAGGCGGTAGCTTACAAAATCTGTAACAAATGAAAATAAAACAGAACCAAATTACCTTTGTGGTTGTTATGCATATTCAGTGATAATGATGATAATTTAAACCAAGCAGTGTGTGCAGCTTGGTCCCTCCTTCCTGTCTTGCCTCTTTTTCAGTTCCTCCCTGTCAGCATTTACTAGTTCAGCTTGGGGTTGGATTCTATGCCCCCATTCCTAATTGGCATTAAAGATGCCCAGGGCCCTCACAACACACATGGAACCAGTCTCTCTCCCTCTCATACACACACACACACACACATTGACTATACACTACTCTACAGTGGCAGTGGAGAGTGGCTGATGTGTGGGAAAATTAGCTTTGGGTGTAGAGAAAGGAAAAAAAGCTTCTGAAGTAGTCCTTTGCGGGATGAAAACTGCAATGATATGGAATATTCTGCTCTTAATTACTGCCTGTTTACTCAGCCCTCCCCCAGCTTTTAACCGGCCCCACCAGCAACCACCTTCCACACATCCTCCTCGCTTTCACCCACTTTCTCTTGCCACCTTTCCTTTCTCTTTCAACATCTAACCTGGCATCTAAAGCATCTACTACAAAGTGGACAAAAAGGGTAGTCATTTGCCCAAACACCTAAAAAAATGGGCAATAGTGAAGCAGTATAAGGGTGCTATGCTTTCTTTCCTTGTTCGTTTCCATGACTATACAAAAGAAGCATAGCTTATGACCACTGGTCTATATAAAGTCAAACTGCAATGTTTCAGTCTGAATTCCTTGTTATTGTAGCTCCACAGGCTCCTCTCAGGTGCATCTGAGAGCAACTCGTTTTGGTGTGATCTCTTTGAATGATATTGAGTTACTTCACAACCTGAACCCTCTTCAGGTCAAAGAGTGTTCCACTCCACCCCGTTCAGACATTTTTGTGGCGGATATGAGAAATTGTTCCAATTTAAGGTGGCTGTAATTAAACCAGCCAAGATGAATGAATGGATTAATAAATTACAAACCTATATCCAGTCTTCTTTCTTATGTAAAATTCTTGAGAAAATAGTTGCTAATCAAGTGTGTGATCATTTCCACAGCAATGATCTGTTTGAAGAGTTTCGGTAAGGTTTCAGATTTAATCATAGCATTAAAACAGCACTGGTGAAGGTCACTAATGATATATTCTCATGCCTCAGATAATGGACTTGTGTCTGTACTTGTCCTGTTAGATCTCAGTGCTGCATTTGGTACAGTCGATCATAATATTCTCTTAGAAAGGCTGGAACATGCTGTAGGGATCAGGGGAACAGCGCTAGGCTGGATTTAAATCTTATTTGTCTGACAGATTCCAGTTTGTCTATGTAAATGATAAATCACCTTCAAACTCCAGGATTAATTGTGGAGTACCACAGGGTTCAGTGCTTGGGCCAATTCTCTTTACATATATGGTTCCAATAGGTAAAATTATCAGGCAGCATGGGATATATTTTTACTGTTATGCTGATGATACTCAGCTATAAATCCTGATGAGCCCAACCAGCTAGATAGACTACAAGCATGTCTTGAAGACATAAAAACTTTGATGACTTTCGATTTTCTGCTTCTAAAATCAGAGAAGAGAAAAGTTGTCATCTTTGGAATGGAGTCTTTGAAAATATAACTGCTTAGTCAATCGATTAATATGAACGGCAATAAATTAACCTCTGATAATAACGTAAAAAATCTTAGTGTTATTTTTGACCAGGACATGTCATTTAAATCCCATATTAAACATGTTTCTAGTATTTCCTTCTTTCACCTTCGGAATATTGCCAAAATGACAAATATCCTGTCCAGGAGTGACGCTGAAAAACTAGTCCATGTCTTTGTTACTTCAAGGCTGGACTATTGTAATTCTTTCCTATTAGGATGTCCACAAAATGCAGTTAAAATCCTTCAGGTGATCCAAAATGCTGCAGCAAGAGTTCTGATGAAAATTAAAAAGAGAGATCATATTTCTTCTATTCCCTTTATTGGCTCCCTGTTAAATCTAGAATAGAATTTGAAATTCTCCTTCTCACATATAAAGCCTTTACTGATCTATCTCCATCATATATCAGAGTATTGATTGTTCCATATATTCCGCTTCATTCTCAGACTGCAGGTGTACTGGTGGTTCCTAGAGTTTCTAGAAGTAGAATGGGAGGAAGATCTTTTAGTTATCAGGCTCCTCTCCTGTGGAACCAGCTCCCAGTTTTAGTCCGTGAGGCAGACACCCTGTCTACTTTTAAGGCTAGGCTTAAAACTTTCCTTTTTGATAAAGCTTATAGTTAGATTGGCTTAGGTTATCTGGAGCTATCTCTGTAGTTCTGTTATGGGATTAGGCTGCTAGGTCATAATGACCACTTTCACTCCCTCTGCTAAATTCTCATACTACTCTGCAATTGTGTGTTATTTGCTGTTTATCAGCTTTTAACTATATGTTCTCTCTCTGTTTTTTTCTCTTCCTAGAAGGTACATCTGGCCTGGCTCTGTGTTTAGCTGTTAGACCTTCCTGGAGGGGGGATTGGCCAAGCTGCCGCTGCCAACAACTTTATTCTCATCTTCTACAGAAGATACGCTTGGCCCTGTCTTTCAGTGTTTAACCTTGCCTCCTAGACATAGCCACTGGCTGAGCTTCTACTGTGACATTAACTGTACCTTCAAACTCTAGACTAGAAACTGGCTCAGAGTTCACCTCCTTAGCTGTCTTTCTCTCCTAGATGAAGCCACTAAAGGAGCTATTACAATTAATGTTTTACTTTTGTAAAATTAATTTGTAAATTAATTGTAGCATTTTTTACTTTACAAAGTGGAGCAATTTGATGGGACCATAACTTTACTCTAGATACTAACAATACAAAAAAAAAAAAAAAAACAAGTAAAAAAAAATTGTTAATAGGCCCCAGGACTGGTACTACATATTCTAAATGATTTTTAGATGAAATAACTCAAAAAATAAATTGCTGTGTGAACATTGGGCTTTTTCTGGACCCAAGCTTCAAGATGCTTCAAGATCCTAACACTGCCTCTGTAAATTATTCGTTCTGAAATAGTGCATAAACTTGTAATCTAGACCCGTAGTTAAGAAACTGTTGCAAACTGGTGCAAATAAAAAGTTTTCTTTGTCTAATATTATCCCTGTTTTGGAAAGTAGTTTCTAGTATTTATGTTCCTTCACATTTACTTAAAAACTGCTTACATTTAAATAACATAAAATACATATCTGCTACACCATCTTATCATACAGTGTATACAGTAGACCTACCCTGTTCTTATTTCATAGTAAAAATACCTTTTAGTTTATCTGATGAGCGATAGAATTTCTTTTTTTTCCCCGCTGAGTTTTTTTGGTTGGTGAATAGGTTAGTGGATGGGTGGGGTGGCGACAGAAATATTTCCCTGTCCCGTGGTGTGCAAGATACTATATTAAAGCCATATTTCGCATCACACTTGGCAGATATATGGGTTGTCTTAAACAATATGAACTATGTGTTAAGAAATAAATTGCTTACACCAGTAGAATTCTTATAGGAACACTTCAAGACCCCCAAGACCAACCAGATCATTATTTCTTGCACATTTTCTCCAGTGCAATCCGACATGGTTACTGATTGTAATAAAACACACTGTGTGAGGTTAGAGACTTGTGAAAAGGCTACAATGACAGTGACAAAACGGTGTGCCATTCATCTTTTTCATTTACTGTTTAGTGTTTCAAAATTCTCACCGGTGGCTGCCTTCTAAGCGTTGTTTTTAAGCCAGCTTAAGATTTGCTTTGAATGTAGTTCATTTTAAGAGTTGTAGTTACTGTCTATCATTGTGGTAACTGAAAATGTGTGTAAACAGTGCTGCTTAGTGAACAAACTGTAAATAAAACTGAAATAAAAAAATTTCCTAGTGTCTGAGGGAAAGGGACATATTTATAAAAAAAGCAGGTCCTCCATCCACTGTCCTTTAGTTCAACACAATTCTAAAAATCTGTTTGAAGTTAAATCTTACAGAAGGAAGCATAAAACATCAAAACAGCTTACAGGGTCTTAATGCAGCTTTTTCATCTACTGTGCCTTTCAGAAGTATTGATACCCCTGGAACTTGTTCACATTTTGTCACCTTTTCTCACAGGTTTCAATGTGTTTTATCTGGATTGCATTCAATATACCAACACAAAGCAGATACAGAAATTATATAAAAAATGGTTGACAAGTAAACGATTAAAAAGTATGATACCTTGGATAACCCTGAAAATTTACAGCAATTGCCTTTAGATGCTACCTAGTTAGTAAACAGAGTCCACTTGTGTGTGATTTCTTCTTAATATAAGTGCAGCTCTTTTGTGAAGACCCTCAGCTATTTGTTAGAGAACATTAGTTAACAAACAGCATCATGAAGGTCAAAGATCACAGAAAAACATTTAACCAGTTTGAATAAGAAAACAGAATTTGACTGCATTTCTTGCTAACCAGAATCAATTGTAATGTATACATCTGTTTGATTTCATCAAATTGAATTTGTAAAGTGCCTTGAGATGACATCTCGTGAACTGGCACTATATTAATTTAATTAAATCAACCAAAACATTTTTAATGGTGCACTCCACGGGACAGTGACAAAAGGCAGTAAATGCTGGAAATAAAACCAACAAAAATATAAGACATCTGGTGGAAACATGTAGAATGTGCTCTTGTCAGGTGAGACCAAAATGTAACTTTCTGACCTACATGCAAAGGTCAACCTTGCTTCACCCTGAAAACATGATCCCCATGATAAAACATTGCAGTGGTAGTATCATGCTGTGGGGATACTTTTCTTCAGCAGGGAAAGGGAAGCTGCTCAGAGATGATGGGAAAATGAAATTAAATACAGAAAAATCCTGGAAGAAAACCTGTTAGTGTCATGTTGTGGGATTTGTTATGTGTTTGTCTGAGTCTGTCTGTAATGAGGAAAGTCACTTATGAGCGGTGATAGGCTTAATGCCGCACACCTGGGAGACAGAGGCGCTTATAAGGAGCTGCAAGACATGCATTCATCGCCTGATGATCCCACATGAGTGGTAACCTCAAACCTCCATGTCATTCGTTTTGAGAAACCTGTCTAGTGACCAGTTAGCTCTGTTCAGTCTGTCCTAAGTTTACCTCTACTGTAAACCCCAAGTCCTGTAAGCTGTCTGCATTCTGGAGACCATCTTCATTCTTCGAAGAACATAACCAACCGGACAAACCAAGCCCAGCAGTTCACTCTCCTGCCTGCGCCCGATGCCCTGCTCACTTCCTACGGACTCCCCTTCTCGGACAAGTTGTGCTCACCAGCCTGCCTGCTCTCCGACGCTGCCCACGGACTTACCGACTTGGACCCCCGGAGTAAACCTTCCCAGAACAAACCTCTGCATCGACGACCGTACCTCCCAGCCTTCCTCTCTGACCAGCACCGTAAGCCCTCTCCTTTTCCTCCACGCAGTCAATGATCTGCACAACTCCTCATCTTCCCTTGCTAATCCCAACTGTCCTTCACAGGGCTCCAGGTTCCAGCCCCAACCAGTACCAATCCCAGACTCGCCCCAGTGTATTAAATAAATAAGTTACAAACTGTTTTGGTTGTCTGTTCGTGGTTCTGCATGTGGGTCACAAAGTTACCTCCCAATATGTCAGTTGGAGGCAGCTAAAGAATTGAAAGCGAGATAAAGGTTCATCTTCTAGCAGGACAACAACCCCAAACAGTCAGAGCTGCAATGGAACGGTTTAGAAAGCATATTCATGTGTTAGAATGGTCCAAAATCCAGACTTAAATTTGGTTAAGAATCTGTGAAAAGATTTTAAAAATGCTTGTATAGATTCTGGCCATCTAATCTGACTAAGCTTGACAAGCTTTGTGACAAAGGGCAATACGCATTCATTTTAGTCTCTAGATGTGCAACGCTAGTAAAGCCATAGCACAAATGAATTTGAGCCATAATCATTGCAAAAGGTGGTTCTACAAATACATGCAATTTCTGTTTTGTTTTTTTAATCTAAAACCATGTATTACTTTCCTTTCACCTCACAATTATGAGCTACTTTGTGTTTAAAGTTTGTCATTAAAACATGATGAAATCTTTTCAAAAGTTTGGCAGGGCACTGTAGACTGCTGTACTTTTCAGCCCTTTGCAAAGAGAGAATATTTAAGAGCTTTGCATTAAGGATGTAAGAGTTTTGCCTGAATGAATAATAAGTAGTGAATAAGTAAAAGTCATTGCTTGAACAAACTGATAAAGCTATTACAGCTGAATAGAATCAATAAAAATTAGAGAAATTGGACAGAAAGACAGAGAAACATTAGATGTGACAGAGGTCTCAGTGACATGTTTTTGACAGAAGTGTTCTTTTAACCCCTGCCACTCTTTTGAAAAGGCTCCCATTTTCCTTATCTAATAAATGGTCTCCCTAGTCACTGCCTTAAAAAATATTGCACACACTAACACACAAGCACTGTACCTAGACATCAACAGTGTACTCACACGTACACACACATCTCCTGGCAACAGAAATCTTGACAGATCTCGTATGACAGACAAGGAGGGAGATCAGAGTGAGGTGAGTGATGGAGAGGGAGGCAAATGAGAAGAGAGATGGAGGGATGAGGAATAACCATCAAATCAGTGACAGAATACAGGTGTTTGGGTTTGCCAGACAACTGTTCATCTGCCTCCTCTCCCTGCAGCATCTAATGGTGTCAGAATACTTGGCTATCATTGGATGCCAGTCTCGAGAAGTCTGCCAGAAAGCTTCTGCTGGGAGCTAAAAAATGGTAAGTTAAAAAGGGGAGGTGTGAGGAGGAGGAGGAGGCCAGGGGAGAAAGAAGTGTTTGACAAAGAGTGAGAGAACAAGTGCTCCTCTTTAGGAACATCCCTCCCTCTGTTGCTAACATTTGGCTGAACTTTGAGGTGGGAGCCTCCCACATGACTTATTTTCTGTAAGGTCAGATAGAGAGGGAGCAAAAGACTGAAACAAGGATGTACTGCAAAAATGGTGGCTGGGGTAAGAGTCAAGCAAGAGATAGCAGAAAATGAACAGGGGTTTGGCAGGTATTACTAATACAGGTCAAGAATCTGAAAGAGACACCATCTCTTTTGGCATCTCTTTCAGTAGTTCAATCAGTTTTGAACTGAGTGAAATGCATGCACAGCAAAGCAAAACAAACATTTGCAGGTGGAGTATTAAAGCAATACACACTCACTTGCCTGGTGGAGGCCATTGGAGTACAATGAGCTCACTGACATGTAAATTGACCTTTGTGACATTTGCATAATGCTGATGGAAGTAACGATCTGAAGGTAGATACACAGTGATTACGAAGGGATGGACATGGTCAGAGGCTGTGGGGTTAAAACAATGCTCAGGTGGAGCAACGGGGTCCAAAGTGTGCCAAGGAAACTTTTCTGCACCATTACATCACCAGTGCCACCCTGACCAGTTGATCTAAGGCAGCATGCTTTCTTGTTGTTTATAGCAAATTATGAACCTACCATCTGAATGTCACAGCTGAAACTGAGAATAATTCGACCAGCTCATTGTTTTCCAACATGATATTTTCTAATGTTTTGGAGCCTGTGTAAATTTTACCCTCAGTTTCCTGTTTTCCACTGACAGAAAGGCCACCCGTTGTGGCTTTATGCTGCAGTTGCCCATCTGCTTTAAGGTTCAACATGTTCGGCTCAAAGATTATATTCACCATACATTGTTTGGGTATATGAGCGACTGTTTCCTTTCCGACCTCTGACATCAACAAGACATTTTCCTCCACAAAACCTCTGCTCACTGGAAGATGGTTGCCTGTGAGTATCCCAGTAGATCCCCATTTCCTGAAGCAATTGCATACTGATGCTCGATTTGAACCTCAGCAAGTCGTCTAAATGCATTGAGTTGCTACTTGCTTGTAGCAATTGAACAGTTATTAAATTGTGTTGAGATGACTAAAACAGGGAGCGGTGCGTAGCATAGCAGTAGAGAATGCGACCCATATACAGAGGCTACAGTCCTCAACCCAGCTGTCCCCTGGTTTGAGTCCCATCCCTGCAGCGACCTGTGCTGCATGTCTTCCCCCTCTCTTCACCCCACATTTCTTCCTACTTTCAAATAATGAAAAAAAAATAATAATAATAATAAAGGCCACTAGTGCCACAAAAAAAAAAAAAAAAAAAAAAGACTAAAATGAGATTTAAGCAACATTTGTAGTTCAAGAACACAGCTATGAGGGGACTTTTGACTTCTACTCAGAGGGTCCTATCTACATACATTACCCACCTGTTTGGCATAAAAACAGGCCCAGGAATGTGCTTTTATTTGCAACATTATTTAGACATTTTTATTGAAAGTTCAAAGAATGATGAAAATGATGAAACATTTTCAATATGATTGAAACAACTTAATATGATTTTATAATTTATATTATGTAAAAGATCATCATTTTAAGGGAAAAAATGGCTTAGCTTTCATACGTTGCAATTGCTTTTGTAAAATCATGGGCTTTATCTGATATGGTCTGATGATAAAATTACGTAACCTTTACTATGTTATCATAATTTGCAGAAGTTCTTTCTTTTCAAAAAAGTTAGATTTTACTTCTGACTCTTACTATTTTCCCACATTATTAAGTCACAAAATGCATAATGAAAGCAAAGAACCAGCTAACAGGGTTGATTTTGTGAAGTCTCACTTAAATAAATAAATAAATTATGATTTCACTTCAGAAATAAAAATTTTGATTGGAAAGAAATAATGAAATTAATTATCCTCTAAATTTTGTTAGCAGCACAGCAACTGAGGACTTACTTTCATTAAAACTTTAGGCTTTGTTTTACTGTACTAAGGCTTGAAATATTCTACCAGTTAAACATGTTCTTTAGGGTGGAGGGAAGCTTCACTCTGACATTTGTAGGTCAGTTCTAAACTATTAGAGTCATATTCTCACCGTTTCTCTTTAGTAAGTGGTTCTATTAAAATAATTCAGGTGGAGGTATTCACCCATTTCCAAAGCAAACTCTTGCTCCAAGAAAAAGCTATGTTTTTTATAAAATTCAATTTCAGTGAATTCTACTGATCGCTAAAAGTATATCTAACGAAAGCTGGGGACATTACATGATTTATTTCTTCAATTTTACCTCTGATTACCAGTCAGGGAAAGTCTGTGTCAGTCTGTGCTAGTCATGGTCAGTCTGCAGGGCGAGTCGACTCAAACATCTGTTACCCCGAGTTCACACTTCTTTTCATTTCTGTGTCTGCTTCATTATCTATCGCAAATTGTGCCATGCGGCAATTCACACTGAATGTGATTTTGCATTTGGGATCAACCGTTTGTGCTCAGTCATCTGTCAAAAATAGACTCGATCTCTATTTCTGTTGGACAACAGAGGTGGGCTCTACGTCTTGTAGCAGCGCCACTGAGTCTGTGAAAAACTACCTTCACAAGAATCGACCTGACCCAACCTGACTTCGATAGCATTAAAACCGACATGTTTGATTTTTTTTTTTTTTTTTTTTTGAGTGGATCGGGTGAACTGATCACAACCTTATTGCACTGGCAACTTTTATAAAACTATATAAAATTATAAACATAAACGCAAAACAGCACTGGGAATAATACAATCCATCAACCACCTATTTAAAGCCTGCAGTGTTGAAAGAAAATAGGAAAACAAATGAGAGATACTTGGATATTTAAGACTAAACCACAGTAAATGATGAAGGATCTTATTAAAGCAAATCAAACAATTCACATATTGAACATAAAGGTCATGGGACTTAATCTAACGAATTATGATTTATGAATAAAATATTTCCAAAATACATTTCCCATCATACATTCTTATTGAGGGACTGCATGGTGGCGCAGTTGGTAGCACTGTTTCCTTGCAGCAAGAAGGTCCTGGGTTCAAATCCCACATGATTTCGGCATGGAGGTTGCATGTGTGGCTTCTCACCGGGTACTCTGGCTTCCTCCCACAGTCCAAAGACATGCCTGTTAGGTTAATTGGTCACTCTAAATTGCCCTTAGGTGTGTGACTGGGTGTGTGCACCCTGCCTCCCGCCCATAAACTGCTGGATATAGGCATCAGCTCCCCCACAGCCCACTATGGAATAAGTGGTAGAAAATGACTGACTGACTGTTTAAACTGTTGTCTTTACTGCCTCCAACGTCCCAATTAATAGCCTATAGCATCCTCTACTGGTTGTCTTGAATGCAGACCATGATATATTATGGATGTGTTTTTGAAAATTGAGATGGCAATCTAAGGTCACACTTAGGCTTTTAACGCGCTCATGTTGCTTAATCAACAAAGAGTTCAAAACTAGATAAATGAGGTTTTCCAGATTGTCAGGGCCCACAATAATTATCTCAGTTTTGTTAACAATCAACTAGAAAGTTTCTGGACAACCAATTTTTGACTTCTGCAAGGCATTCTTATAATAAGATTATTAACAAGGCTCATGTTTTCAACAGAAACATATATGTACAACTGTGTATCATCTGCATATACATGATAGATACCATGGTGTGTAATGATAGAACCAAGGGGAAACATATATAAATTCAACAGCAGAGGACCAAGAATATATCCTTGTGGAACACCGTAATCAGTGTTAACCTAATTAGATTCAAAGTCACTAATAGCAATAGAGAACGTTCTACCCATGAAATATGAAGACAGCCAATTAAGAACAGGACCATTTAGACCTATATGATGTTCAACGCTTTAGAACAATAGGATGGTCAACTGTGTCAAAAGCTGTGCTAAGGTCAAGGAGAATAAAAACAGATTTTATGTTGGACAAGACTAATTTTGATTGTAACACCTCTAACCAGTGTTGTTTCTGTACTATGATTGGTTCTAAACCCAGACTGGAAAGTGTAAAATAAACTGTTGGATTAA
This sequence comes from Characodon lateralis, assembly GCA_036250325.1. Lineage (NCBI taxonomy): Eukaryota > Metazoa > Chordata > Actinopteri > Cyprinodontiformes > Goodeidae > Characodon > Characodon lateralis. The sequence continues at coordinate 11,973 of JAHUTJ010050549.1, forward strand.
ATACATATGAAGTTGAGGATACACCGCTTTTTCAAGTAGTTTACCTAGAAATGGTAGGTTTAAAATGAGTCTGTAGTTATCCAAGGAAGTGGGTCAAGTGTATTCTTTTCTAACAGTGGGGTTACACTGATGTGTTTAGGAGTGCCAAGAACAAATCCAGAGGTTAAGGAAGCACTGACAATGTCAGTCTTATCATCCACCAAACAACCAAGGAAAGTTTTAAACAACTTAGTGGGTATGGGATAGAAGGCACTAGTTGCATAGTTTAATTGGTGTATGGTGTCTCCTTACTCATGTCAATTTACTGGAAAGACATTGGAGAGAGTTAAATTAGATTGAGTGATTTGTAGGAGAGGAGAAGCATATGAACCAGAAATTGTATACACAACAGTATTTCTAATATTGCAAATCTTTAACAAAAGTGAGAAGAAAAATCATTCCATTTTTCAACTGAATTAAACTCAATTGGGGTAGAATTCACATATTAATAAGTCTGTCTGTAGCATTCGAGGGTCTAAGATCCTGATATTATCAGCATTAACAAAGATGATTTGCGAGAAATAATGATCCCTAGCCCTTTTTATTTCTTTGTGATCCTCAATTTGTAATCTTTTGTAGGTTGCGAAGTCCAATGATAATTTGGTGTTGTGCCACCTCCTTACAGCTAGGCGACATGATCTTTTAAATGTTTTACAAGAAGTTATTTTTACTTTATGAAGTGCAATGTCATACACTAAGCTCCACTCGGCTTAGTAGAGACAGCATCTCTATGGGGAATCCTCTGGGACACAGTTTGCTTCTGCAGGCCTCAGAGACAAAGTAAAGCAATGCTTATACCTTAATTTCCTCTCTTTATGAATGAAATCACCGGGTACACAAACAGTGATTCATTCGTACTTAACTTTGCATATGATCGTGTGATCTTATGACACCCTTGGATCCAGTTTGAAGAGTTTATGTCTTTTTGCCAGGAAAGAAACATTAACGCGCTGTTTCCCCTCCTATCCAGATGATAACCGGCGTGGAAGAGGCAGGATGTAGCAAGAGCGGTGCTTTTATTTGGGCAGTGACGTCACAGGAAGTCCGCAGTTATCCCGTTTCCTCCTTCTGAAGTTGTGTTGGAAGTCAGTTAAATGCAATTTATTTTGAAAGTTCCAGAAAAGTTTTTACCAGAGTTTTGATGTTGAAATCCATGGCTGTGGGTCCCAACAATATTATTTGAATGCTCTTGCCTAAGGAGGAATATTTTATTTTATGGCCTTTGTTAAAATTTTGTTTTAATATGTTCTACATGTGTACTAGTGGATTTGTGTTTACAACAGAGTAGAATCAGTAAGAAGAGTGCTTAATTCACCTGAATTAATTTATACGAGTCTGTTGAAATTAGAGAAATGTTAAACAATCTCCTGTTTGCCCAAAAGTATTTGCTCATCTGCTTTCAGACACAAATGAACTTGGGTGACATTCCATACTTAATTCACAGAGTTTAATATGATTTCAGTATTAGAGCTTTGCAGTTATTGATTCTGCTGATTGCTGGCGATCTCTGCGTTTTATACACCTTTGGCCATGGAAGTTGTTGCAATGCCTGTGGTCTATGATTTTGAGGGTCCAGCAAATACTTTTAGCTATATAGTTTATGAGGTTTCTAGAGACTTTCAACGGCCAATTTAAACAGATTACTTAATGCTGTTTTCTAGTGTGTGCATGTGTGAGTCCACAGTGTATTTCCATTGTGGATCTCTGGAGAAAAGCTGTGGAGGTCTTTGTTGTCCATGTCCTGTTGTTACAGCAGATGAGTCATCACCTTAGTCTATATGCTAGAATATAGATAAGAGAAACACAATGTTTAACCATACACAGAATGTCAGACTAAACCACCCTGCCTACCAAGAGCACAAATATTTAGCATAAATAAATCAATTTAGATAAAAACACTGACCCCAGTAAAGATTACAGACATAAACAGGAGGGAAGCAGCACACACATAATCCTTTTTCATTTCATTTTCCTTTGCTTCTGTATTTTGTTTAGCTTTCCTGAGAGCTAATTCTTTCACTCAACACAGCAAAGCTCAAAATGGTTAATCTGTATGGTAATAGAACTGCTTGAGCCCATCTTAACATTCAAATGTGTCAAAAACGTGGTCAGAATACAAAGAAACAGAAATACGAGAACATGAAAATGAATCATCATCTCAAAAAAAAATCCTGCCATGATATTCAGAGGTATTAATTTTCTAATTCCACATTTTCCATGTTCAGATGTTCAGGAGAGAGAACTAATAGCTGAAATTATATGTGGTAATAATTCATGCAGAGTGGACTCCCTTTTAGCTCCATAGGGACCTCTGGTGAAATTCATCAGAAGGAATCAGATAACAGTTCTGTGATATCATGTTTTAAAACATCTGCCGTTTGCTCAAAGTTTCATCAGGGAACAAGTTTAAAAATAAAATAAAAATTATGACATCATTCTTTAGATTACCACACATTGACTAGCAGAGTTCATAGTAGTAGAGATGCCCAGATCAATAGTGATTCTTTGTGTAAGTGATATAAATTTGAAATGCTCCAGAGATAATGCAGTATATTTGTTTAAAGCACAGAAAGGTGAAAATTTTCACCACGGAATTAAGGATGTGTGATTGTTGCTGTTTGCTTGCTGTTCAATTTGGAACACGGAAGCAATCTAGCTTCAAATGTAGGTTTTCTTCATCACAATCCTTTAGATAAAACTGTCAACCATCTTATTTAAGCACACATTTCAGTTCCAGAAGTTCTATCCCAATAGTCATTATAGAAACAATGTCAGCTTTATGAGTTACTCTTTCAGCTCTGAGCATATAAGTATCAGAATGTAATAAACTTTGTATTATTTATTAGGTTGAGGCTAATATAGAAATGCTGCATACACTCTATGACTCCATGGCTAGTAGATGCAACTGAAGCAACAATGACTTAAGGTACTTGTTATCCGTATGATCTTATTAGTGTCTCCAATCACTGTGGAGGAATTTGGACCCATTTATTTTTGCAAACTTGCCTCAGCTCATTGAATTTGTCATGATTCTGTTATGTTTGTGTATGTGTGAGACTCTTCCCTGTGCAGCAAATCTCTACTGGTTGGCAATGTAGGAACTGTACAGCTCTTCTTCCCCATGGACCTGACTGCATCTTCCCCATGGATAAAAGAAACTGCTGGGGGTGCGGTTTGTGGCGTAGCAGTTGAGTGTGCAACCCATATACGGATGCTTCAGTCCTCAATGCAGCTGTCCCTGGTTCACGTCCTGACCCTGAAGAGCTTTGCTTCATGTTCGCCTCCTCTCTTCACCCCACTTCCTGTCTGCCTACTTTCAAATAAAAATAAAAGGCCACTAGTGCTGCAAAGAAATCTTAAAAAAAGGAGCTGCTGGATGGCCATTCCCTGGCTGATGATCAACCAATATGGTAGAGTCAAGCCCTCTTAGTAAACTTAGCTGGTGATATGATCAAGATAATCTTCTCAGGTAATATTGAATTTACCTCTGAGTCACTCATTCCTCAAGCTTTCTCTGCCTCCTAGGTCCAAACCGCTCTTGGATTCCTGTTCCATTCACGATCAATCGAGCCATTACCTCCTGTGACAGACCTTCTCCCCAAAATAACTTACCTGCTTCACAGTCATCCTTCACAGCTTTGTTCTTCATAATTTTATCTTCTCCTCCTTCTACCTTCTCCACCTTCTCTGTTCTCTGTAGATGCTTGCTGTAGACGAAAACACAGATCATACACTGTTGCACATTTTCTAATTGTAAATAAACCATTTGCATCTACTGTTCCTGAGCAAACCCACATGCATGAGGGTCAGGAAGTTAAACATGAACGTGACACAATCAGGTTAAGACCTGGACTTTGACTGTGCCATTGCAACAGTGATTTTTCTTTTTCAGTCATTTCGCTATAGTGCTATATGATTTGCTATACAGTTTTCCTTACATTTTACTATAGAATACTTTGTAATGCAGTGGAGGTAATGGTTGAGTCAATGACTGTAATGTGCCCAGGTCCTGTGATGTCAAAACAGCTCAAATAATCAGGTCTCTAGGCCAGTAGGCAGTTAGTATGAGGTGCTTGGGCTGAAATGCTGTTTGGCTTTGACCAAACACGGACCTAATCATGATCACCAGACATGTCTACTTTAGTCTCAGCAGTTCAAAGGACATTGTTCCATAAGTCTCGTGGTTCATCCAGTTCCAACTATGCAAATCTGAGTTTTGATGTCATATTCTTTTAGAGAGGGGAGGCTTAGTTTTTCCCTAACTGAATTGTCACCTTGAAGTTTAATATCTAACATGGCATCTAGAGTCTGATTTTTAAATCTAGAGGTTTAAGCAAGGCTGGAACTACTTTTACTCGTCAGTTCCAACTAATTAATTATAGATAAAATAAGAGAACAGAACAGGGGCTGCATGGTGGCACAGTTGGTAGCACTGTTGCCTTGCAGCAAGAAGGTCCTGGGTTCGATTCCCATCCGGGGGTCTTTCTGCATGGAGTTAGCATGTTCTCCCCGTGCATGCGTGGGTTCTTACCAGGTACTCTGGCTTCCTCCCACAGTCTAAAGATGTGCCTGTTAGGTTAATTGGTCTCTCTAAATTGCCCTTAGGTGTATGAATGAGTGTGTGCATGGTTGTTTGTGTGTTGCCCTGTGATGGATTGGCAACCTGTCCAGGGCGCACCCCGCCTTTCACCCATAGACTGCTGGAGATAGGCACCAGCTTCCCGACGACCCACTATGGAATAAGCGGTAGAAAATAACTGACAGAAAAATTTCTTTAATACACTTTTCTCATTTCCCAAACTTCTGGTCCAACAATATGACTGATGAACACACCCCAACGTGGTAGCTGCTGCTAATGCACCAAAGGTTTGCTTTCCAGCCACAAAGAAAATTCAAAGGATGCATCGAGTAATGGATGTGCACAAGAAAGGTTGGTGAGCAGTGATGGAGCGCAAAAGCACATTGCTTGGCATGTTGGGCAGAAATTAACAAGAAAAACGTGAATAATGCAGCAAAGAACAATGCAAACATGTTGCTGTGCGCATGAATACTAGAGCGAATGTTTGGCTGTGACTGTATTAGTGCAGGTAAAGTGTGTAGCTGTGATGATGGGGTTCAGGACCACGTCTAATGTTTAAGGTTATATATATGTAACTACTATTATTCAGCACCTGACTGCTTAAGGTATTATGGACCTGTAGGGACCCACAACAGGATTTTAACAATATCTCTAAGCATTGCATGATCTGACCTTTCGGTGGATTTGCTCAGGCATCCAATCTTGGGAACACATTCAATTTATTATTATTTAGTTATGAATAATCACTTTTAATCTATAAACTTTTATTTTTTTTGGAAATAGCCTTACCATTTTTTTCCATACACAGGTTTCCATCTTTGCTTTGTTTTTGCGTAATGTATGTTTTTGTACTCTTCAGGTGAGATTTAAATAATTTTAGAAGCTGGATAAATATTGATCATTTGCATTAGGTCCAGATATGTCAAACCCTAGAAACAAAAGAGGGTGCATTCCCTTAATGTATGGTTCTTTTAATCTAGATTTTCTTTCTGCCACCATTTTGGACTGATTAATTGTAAGGTTCTTTATTAAAATCACAACTTGCAAGGAATCTTACATAGCAGCATTGTAGTCAAATGTGGTGGGTTTGTTCAAAATGGGTAAAAGTAAAGTCAGGCCAGTAAAGAGTGAGCCTTGGGTGTTACTTCAGCACAAAAATCATGACAATATGGATAGTGATTTCTTCAGCAACATCCACAGGGGCAGTAGTAAACTCAGGACAATGGAGTGAGATGGAAATTAAACTCAGCCCCATGTGTAATCTAAAGGTCATCGACTTTGTGAGAACGCAACCTCAACACTACACGTCAACACTGAATATGATAGAAATGAAAAAATACTGAAACAATCTTACAGATTGTTTAGTTTTTTTGGAATAGTACTGACAAATGTGAAAAGACCAAAGACAGACCTTCTTAATGTTCTAGCAATAAATGCAGTGTATCAATGCAGTAAAAGATAAAAATAAAATACAGAGGAATACAAAAACTAAATCCTGAATTATCAGAAATTAGTTTTGAATTTGATCATCTGGCCAATTGTGATTAAGCGATAGTAATTGGGAGATATTACAAGATAGGGATGTTTTGATTGTAGTGCATTTTTCCAAGTGCTGCAAATCCTGCTTGTTAATTAATCTGTGCCACATCAGCATTTTCTAACGAATGCTTCTGGATATGCATCATCATGGCACAATCATGTCTCTTTGTACAACAAGAAAATAAAGAAAACTTTGTCCCTATCAGTAGAATCTACTCACTAGAGGTACACTTTTAGCCTAAAGACATATGTGCGACTTTCGCCATGTTTTTGGGAGCAAGCTCATGGAGAGACACTAAATTGGCCCTGTCTCACTGCATGTGTATACAGACAGTAGATGTGTCCGAGTTCTTAAGCGGCCCGCTAATCACGCAAATTATTGCTTCCAATTAGCGCTCTGGTAGTAATTAATTCCCCCACTATCGCATCACTTAGCATGCTTTCTCACCATGGCACCTGTTTTCTCCAATCCTGCCACCTCTTGTTTGTTTATTCCTTAGATATTATTTGCATTTAAAGGTTTAATGAACAGTGTAAGCCATGCACCACTTGTGTATAGGTGTTTTGAAGGCACCAAAGGTCATGGACAACGGGACTACAAAGCAGCGCCGGGGAAAACTCCCATCGAGAGCGTTCTTTACACTAACACTGACTGCGCCCTCCCTTCCTCTTCCACCTCTCTAATATGGATTAATAAAGTGATAACGCTCTTTGTTAATTAATATGAGCATGCAGTACTAATTACTTTGCTGTACGACAAGCAAGCTGTTGAACCCGTAAAACGAATGGTGTCAGATCAGGCTGGCAATGCCACAAAGCTGGGGCTGTGTTCTGATTAGTAATAAAGGAAAGAGGCACAGGGAGGGAGACAGTGAGGTTTGTGAATAATCATGTTGCAATCAAGACACTCTGGTGTTCATAAGAACAGTTAAATACACACATGAAGATGTGTCAATCAGCAGTCAGTGGTTGGCCCACACATCATGGGTGCAGCGGAGAGCCAGACACTGCAGAGCCATCTCCAATATAAATGTGTGTTTAGTTGGTTATTTTCTTGTAACAATGGTTTTTGGCAACAAATCTTGAAAAGTTTGTTTATTTTTCTTTAAATATTCCCATATTTGTGAGGAAAATACATTTGCAGGTTTTTTTGGTTTTTTTTCTGGTAAATGTGTCCTGTCTGGCAGAGTAGCACTCAGAATTAAAGTCTGACTGACAAGAAGAAGCCCAGCAGATTTAGTTTCACAAGTAGAGCATTACGGCTTTCACTATAATGATCCGCTTGATATATACACTGATCTAAAAATAAAGGGAACAATTAAACAACACAATAATATCCAAGTAAATTAAACTTCTGTGAAATCAAACTGTCCACTTAGGAAGCAACACTGATTGACAATCAATTTCACATGCTGTTGTGCAAATGGAATAGACAACAGGGGGAAATCTTTGGCCATTAGCAAGACACACTCAATAAAGGAGTGGTTCTGCAGGTGGGGACCACAGACCACTTCTCAGTACCAATGCTTTCTGGCAGATGTTTTGGTCACTTTTGAATGTTGGTGGTGCTTTCACACTCGTGGTAGCATGAGACGGACTCTACAACCCACACAAGTGGCTCAGGTAGTGCAGCTCATCCAGGATGGCACATCAA
>JAHUTJ010050550.1:0-19771 GCA_036250325.1 Characodon lateralis
GAGAGCAGTGTGAGGACACCAGGGACAAAATAGCAGACCTACACAAGACTGGGATGGGGTACAGGAAAACAGCCAAGCAGCTGGGTGAGAAGACAACTGTTGGAGCAATTATAAGAAAATGGAAGAACTTCAAGATGATGCTCAATCTCCCTCGATCTGGGGCTCCAGGCAAGATCTCACCTCATGGGGCATCAATGATCATGAGGTGAGGGATCAGCCCAGAACTACATAGCAGGACCTGACCTGAAGACAGCTGGGACCACAATCTCAAAGAAGACCATTATTGATACAATATTCCACCATGGATTAAAATCCTGCAGCGCACGCAAGGTCCCCCTGTCCAGGCCATCTGAAGTTTGCCAATGACAATCTGGATGATCCAGAGGAGGAATGGGAGAAGGTCATGTGGTCTGATGAGACAAAAAAAGGCAAGACAGGACCTGCTGCAGTGTGCGCTAACCTCGTCAAGAACTACAGGAAACATCTGATATCTGTAGTTACAAAGGTTTCTGTACCAAATATTAAGTTTTATTTTTCTGATATATCAAATACTTATGTCATGCCATAAAATGCAAATTAAGTACTCACAAATCATACAATGTGATTTTTCTGGATTTTTATTTTAGATTCCGTCACTCACAGTTGAAGAGTACCTATGAAAAGAAATTTGAAGACTTCTACATGCTTTGCAAGTGGAAAAACCTGCAAGATCGGCAGTTTATAGAATACTTGCAGCCAAAAAAAAGTCTGATTTGTTTAGAGACGATAAACATTGAATCAAGTCAAATTGACCTCAAAGATAAAAGGAGTGTTACAGTATTTGTCCGCAAGTTTTTTTTTTTTTTTTTATCAGCACTAGTGGCATTTATTTTCTGTTATCTTTTCAAAAATAGGCAGGCAGGAAGTGGGCGGGGGGGGGGGAACCTGCAGCACTGGCTTCCAGGGCCAGGACTCCAACCCTAGACAGCTGCATCGAGGACTGAGGCCTCCGTATATGGGTTGCACACTCTATCACTAATGTGGCATTTAGAAAATTATTTAATAATCCTGACTGACTTAAAACAGGAAACATTTTGTTTTATTTAATGTAAGTGTGAAAAAAAGTATTTGTAAACACCTGGTTTCAACTGTATACAGCACATAGGCACCACTGCTATAGTACTTGCTCAAGTGCTATTCAAAAGTTGCAGCAATTACCCAATAATAACATCTCTTAATGCAACATTATGCGACAACCTTTCTACACTGACCTGCAGCCAGACTTACTTTCTGATTAATGCAGCTAATAATTAGCTGACCACTTGGGGGCACTCCTAAATTGTGTATAAAGCATTTTCGGAACATGATGGTCTCTCTTAAATATGGGAGAAAAATAAAACCAGACTGATGTGAAAGCAAACCAACCAAGCAGTCCTTGATGCAGCAGAACCCCGTACATTCTCCCCCCTTCATCCCAATAAACACAACATACATCATAAATGACTTTGTGTTCTTCATAGATGTGACAGGACTTGATGTTTGATGTAAAATGCTTATTTTTCTTAAGTTTTAACCTTCATAAAATGTTGTTCTATATGCCAGTGCAAATTGGGTCACAGTGTGACAACCAACTAAGAATTTAAAGGGGTTAGAAATGTTTTCCATTACTGTGCATAATGTGTTTTTAATCCTGTGGCGTGTGTAGTTTCTCAACGTTTTTCATAAAACTATGCAAAGTGGTGCTTTTTGTCTTTTTTTGTTTATGAGCGTGTGTTTGCCAATAATTGACTATGCTGAAAAGTGGCGGAGAAAGTATTGCTGACATCTTGCCACTACTTCTTCAAAACCTCTAACAATTAAAGTGTGAAATGAATATAAGTCTAGTCCTACAGCATAAATAGCTTGATTATCTTCTCTTTCCAGGATCAAAATTCCTGATTGCAGTGGTGTTCCTTGTAGTGTCAGCATTCATCTTACTGTGCCCCCTGCTCATTCACTCACCTTGTTTGATAAACGTTAAGGATTTAAAAGCGAAACCAGACCTCTTCGGCCACAGAGGAGCACCAATGGTGAGTGTTACTGCTCGGTTCTTTTAGCCATAGCAAAAGCACGGGAAGACGCGGATGCAACCAATGAAGCTCTTTACCGAGCCAAAATGATAATTAACGGGCAGGGTGTGTAATAAGTCATGCTGACGTAGGTGTGTGCCGTGAGTAATTGCTATGAGATGTTAAACAGCGATGAAGATGATAAAGTCAAATAATGAGTAAATAGAGAATGCAGCCCACAGCAGCTGCCGTGGCTGCACCATGGACCAGGTGCAAAAACAAAAGCGTGTTCAATATGCTGCGAAGCCAAAATTAAGGCGATTGTTACCTTCTCGATGACAGAATAGTTTAATTGGTGTTTGTTAAAATTTTTGTAGAAGTAACTAAATGCAAATGCCCACGTGGTCCAGCTGTGTCAATACGGTGCCCACATCGCTGGCATCTGTGTGGAGGTTGAAGGGATAGTCAAACCGCAGCCAGGACAGGAACACAGCAAAGGAGCTGTTTCACCTGGTTGACAGAGAGAAGACCATTCAACAACCAGACCAAGGAAGCCATAAGATCTTTTTTGATAACTGAGACCGGAAACTGCTGAAACCCTTCTACTTTGGCTGCAACAGGACTTACCCGGATCTGCCCAACCACACAGCCCAGACAGGTCATGGTCTCCCTCACAAACTTCCAGCAAGATTGACCAAGAGCCTTGCCTCCACCAACTGAGTGAGCAGCTCCCGGATGCTGTATACATGTTGTTCCCAGGTGTCAGAATAAACCACAACGTCATCTAAATGAACAGTGCAACCCTGCCCAACTTGAAGAACAAGGTTCTGCAATGCCATTGTCCAACATGTATTTCATGAGCCAGTGCTCTTAGAAGTGACTTTAATGTCCGGTGGAAACGCTCCAATGGGCCCTGGCTTTGTGCGTGATAAACCGTAGATTTTTTTGTGCTTCATGCAGACTTGACCTGTTTAACACCTGAGAGAATAAATGTGAGAAAAAATTGTCCCCGATCAGACTGATTTATTTTGGGAATGCCAAATACATAGATGTAAAACACCGCGAGCACGTCAAAGCATGGGTCCCGGCACAGACCATAAACACATCAGAAAACTCATGCTTACTCTCATCTTTTTGGCACAGCAAGAGGGCCAACGTGTTTGCCCACATGCGCGCACACAAAAGGTTGTTACCTAAAAACACAGACACTCCTTCAATAGGTTAATGTTGGGTACATGGCTAACAAAGCTTCCCCACAAAAGAGCTCACATTCCAGTGAGACTATGAAGAGGAACAAACAGGACATTAAAACCCATTCCCTGTAAAGGGACACAACTACGAGTTTCAGATGCTTCAGGCAGGGGTAACACATCGGCCTGTATAAATGAATCAAATGCACCTGTGTCTCTTAGTATCTTCAGAGGTACGTTCTTATCGCTACCTACAAGGGACACATAATCCTCTCTAATAAATGGCAGATGGGACTCCAAAGGCCCCACAACAGCCTATGGTAGAAACGGAGCTAGGCCAGTACCTTTTGGGGTACAGTGTAACTTTCACAGATTGCAATCAGTCTTCCAAAGGCCACGTTTGTGACAATAATTACACAGTTTGTCACAAGAACCAGAGGGTTTATTCTTACAATTACGCACATCACTGGGGCGGCTAAAAGACTCACACTCACCTCGCCCATTATTAGAACCCCTGCTTGCTGCCAAATAGTACTCCTCCCTCAAAACATGGTCATTTGCAAATGCCACGGCCACCGCTTTAGTCTCAGCTTTTTGCTCACAAACATATGTGTTTTTAAGACCACAGCCTTCACTTTGGCATATATCCAGCTGTTATAATCAGACAAGGCAGAAAAAAACCTCTTGGACTCGGCCCACAAGTACACATTGCAATAACCTTGAATAAACAGGGCGGAGCAGGAACCCCTCCCCTCACACACGGAAGTACAGCGCTTTTTATCAGCAGGAGGCGGTGTGCCCTAGTAGCCTGATACTTCAGGTGGCTGATACTTCAGGTGCACCTCGTGTAAAAAAACAAAACAAAACATAATCTAGAAAGACAATATTAAAGACGGATCCCCACATGTTTAAAGGGAAGGGAACCTTCTCGGCGAGCATCCTGCTTAACGAGAAGAAAACTTAAAAATTAACGACCTGCATGTTCCTGTACAACTCTGGAAATAATTGCATTAATATTTAATTGAAATACATGTTGTAATTAAAAATAAATCTTGTGGTGTGTTTGGTAACAACAATATATTTTGTTATTATTTTTAGAAATGTTGCACCGTCATATGAGGGGGTCCATATGCCCTGTATCTGCACCATTGTTGGCATGCTCTGCTGCTGGGTTAACGATATGCTCCATTTAACATAGTGTACTGAACCTTGTGTGCCCTCACAGCCTCAGGATAGTTTGTGCAAAAATGTGTCTCACTCATATGTTCTCATTATGTTCAGCTGGCTCCAGAGAACACTTTGATGTCTTTTAACAGAAGTGCAACGGAGTGCAATGTGAAGGCTTTTGAGACAGACGTGCAGCTTAGGTAGGGTGGAAATTTGTTCCTTTTTATGTTAATTAGGCCTTTTAATGTTTTTGTTGTCATTTATCATCAACAAGGTTTTGTTTTTTTTTAGAGTGGATGGTACTTATGCCTTATTAACTAAGCACTTTCATGGATGCCAATAATTATTGTTTTGTTTATGTAGTAGGGACAGAATTCCCTTTCTGATGCACGACCACAAGTCTGAGTTCCTCAAAAGAACAACAAACATTACAAAAAATGTATCTTGTGGCAATCAGCTGACCTTTGACGAGCTAAAGACTCTAAATGCAGGGGAATGGTTTGTAGAGGTGAGTGCTGTCTCTGTTTGCATGTCTTGCTGCAAGTCTGAATTAAAAAAAACAAAAACAAGCTAGACACTAAAAACGTTCTGACTTTCCAGAAAGATCCTTTCTATACAGTGCACCTGCTGACAGAAAACCAGAAAAATGATGCTAAAATGCAGGCTATACCTTCTCTGCAAGAGCTTCTTGAGCTTGCCAAACAGCACAATACTAAAGTTATATTTGACTTGTATCATCCTGAACATTGTGATGATATTAAAGACACAGAGGACACTGTGACCACCATCTTGGATTCTGGCATCGACCAAAAACTGGTAGGTCTAAACGATCTTGTAGTGTTTGCTGAACATTTTACTTTGTGAGATTTTAAAGCCTTGTCCTGTTATAGGTCTATTGGCTTCCTCCAAAAAACAGAGAATATGTGAAGAATGCTACAGACTTCATCCAGATTTATGGAAATGAATCAGAGATGTTTCAAGAAAACGGATTTCACCTTAATGTGAAATACAGCCAACTGACTATAGATAAAATCAGGTAAGACATAAGAACATGGCAAAAAACAACAGTGAACACTTACATAGTCTGCAAATAGTGTTTTGCAGGGGTTGGCATGTGGTGAGTGCATGTCTAGAAAAAGTACTGGTGCTTAAAATGTAAAATTCAGCTCAAGGGGATACAGTTAAATAATGTCCTAAACCCTTTGCAGTGTTAAACGGATGAACAGAGCAGCCATAAAACTTTTACTAAGGAATGAAAAAACATTGTTGCAACATGTTTAGAGTCCATGAATTGGAGCAGTTCATGGACTTCATTGAAGTGTTGCGATGGTGCAAAAGCATGACCTGTTGCTGCTGCATTCCTTTGTGTCTCTACCGTTTCACATTTATATTACAAAACTCTGTATCGAAGGTGTTTACATTTGCATTCCTGATGAGAAATCAAGCTCCTATCGTACACAATGGGTGTGTGGCTTGAGTCCTCAACAATCCACACAAACAAAAGTTTGGGATTCTGTTATTGGGAACTGTTAAGTGAGTAAAACTGAACTGAAAAATCATGAAATATAACATTAAAAATTACTTGCAATGTTTTAGAATAAAACAAAGGTTTGTCTACCCTCAAAAAGTAAAAGATGAACTTTAGCAAATTCAAAGATCAGGTTAAAGAAACCAGGGCATCATTCATGCAAGAACCACTGCTGCATACCATCGGATTGTAAAGCAAAGAAGAAACTGTATTAAGATCTTGACAAACCATTTGACCCATTTTCTCATTTAATTATTAAAAAGCCAAAACTACATGAATAATTAAATCAATTTTTGACAACAAAGACCATTTAGGAACATTTAACAGAATTAGAGATAGTTACAGTCAGTTCTACCAATGTGAAATTTACGAAAAATAAACCGAAAGATGATGAAAATATAAGAATGGCTGTTAAGTAGTAGCCAATACCGACTGTTTATTTTGGATTACTAGGGAAACAAATTATGCATTAGAAAACTAATACTGTACATCTTATTGTAATTTACGTCTTCCTCAAATATCATTCTATCAAAATAAATACATTCCTTAAACTGTAACAAAATGTCCCTATTATGGATTTTAACCAAACAAATAACTCTTTTTGAGCCATTTAAACCCTGACCTGTCCAGTTTTAGGTTTTACCATATTCAGTTCATTTCTCTGTGTTTATTATTATTTATTGTTTTCTGTTCTCTATGTATTTTTGGTTTATTCTCCTATGTTAGTTTCAGGCTTTTACTTTTGGGTCTTTGCTCTGCTCCTTTGTGTTAATTAGTCTCCCTTCCTCATTTTCCCTGCTCTAATTTTACCACAGCTGTTTCACATCCCCTGATTAACTCACCTGCTTCCTTTGTCATTGTTCACCCCTCCCTTAATATTTAAGCTCTTGGTTAATCATTGTTTCTTGCTGGTATCTTCTGTTTCTCTCACACCTATTCCATGTCCTTTTGTCTTCATGCCAGTTTTGTATGTCTTAATTTTTATCATTAAACTTTTAATCTCTCGCTCTGGGTCTGCCTGCATTGCCAACTGAAACCAAACATGACAGACGTTGGGTACTGCCCTCTTCAGGCATCCCTAAAAAGGTTTGGCTAAGACTGATACAGAAACAAACTTTTGAAAAATATTGATCAATCTTTTGATTCAAGGTTTAGATTTGAATAAATGTGAGGCTTACATGGAGCTTTGAGCGAGTCGAACTGGATTAGGCGAGGCCAGGTTTCTGTTGTCAAGGCATACCAAGGCTTTTAATAGTTATTAAATAAAACACTGTGAACCAACACTCACTGTTTGCAATATTGTCCACATTAAACTGAGATTGGAAACTGGGACTGCTGGTTCTTAGTATTTTGAAATTAATTCATGATGGTGGGCTTCGAACTAACTTTATTTACAATGGTACAATTGTGTAATTAATGGTAGTGATTTTAGAACTTCTAACATTTTCCATCTGATTGTTCCTATAGTTTTTAGTCCTTTTTTAAGGAGATGCCAAACAAAATGCTGGGTTGCTGTGTTAGGCATAGCGTAATCGCGTACCTCCCCTGAAGGCTACTACACTTTTCCCTCACATATAAGATGGACAGTTTTGGCTATTTCCAGCTGTGAAAACACAGGCAGTCCTAGTGTGGAAGCTATGGCATCACCAACCATCACTCCTATTAAAATAATATCTGTAAAGCAGCAGACTCCAAGCTAAACCTGAGCAGACAGGTTGACTAATTAACCAGCTAAAATATCAACTTATACTTCAGTGTTACTCTACAAAAAGCACAATGACAAGAAGGTATAATATTATTAAGAAGCACTAGGAAATTGCATAAAAAAATGTTAAAAGTTTGTGTTAAAACCTAACGAAAGATGGCATAACTGTAATATTATTTGAACACTGGTAGGAAAAATTTTGACTTTTTGTTTTGAATAAAAGCAATTCCATCATATTACAAATTTTGATTTCAATCTTTAATACCATAACACCAAGGCACAGTGGTATTTTCACTCAAGGTTGTCATTTTGTGATAATCCCATTCCAGACCATGTCTACTGTGGATCACCTCGTGTTGCTTTTCTTCACACTTTACTCATATATTTGCAAAACTTTTTAAAGCACGATGCGTTAATCTGGAGCATTTTTAAAGACTATCGTAAATGTACAATGCTGTAGAAAAGTATTTTGCTCACTTCCAGATTTCTTCTACTTTTGTTTTTTTTCATAATTGTTTCAAATCGTCAAACAAATTTGAATATCAGATTAAGATAACCAGAGTATATGCGAAAATTAGTTTTCAAATGATGATTTTAGTTATTAAAGTAAAAAAAAAAAAGCTATCCAAAACAATCTGGCCCTGTGTGGGAAGGTAATTGCCCCTTTGATGAATCATAAATTAAGTAGAAATTATTAATGTTGGAAAGTTTAATTTTACTAGCCACATGCAGTCCTGTAAAATCAAAATATGATTTAAAAAGAACCTGTCTGACAATATGAAATTGGCTAAAGATCTCATTTAGTAACACATCATGTCCTGATCTAAAGAAAATCAAAAACAGATGAGAAACAATGTCAATGACTTTGGAAAGGATTGCAAATCCATTTCTCTGACCCTGAGTCATTAATCGTGAATGGAGAAAACATGGAATAGGAGTGAACCTTCCCAGGAGTGGCTGGCCTACAAGGAGTGCATCTAAACCTCATCCAGGAGGTCATAAAATAACCCATTTTAACATTTAAAGCACTGCAGGACTCACTCGCCTCAGCCGAGGTCAGTGTTCAAGATTCAACAATCCCTAAAACCACCCAAATGTCTCATATTTAACAAAAAATATCAGATGATCCTCAAGGGTTTAGTGAAAATACTTTGCGGACTGACAACACAAAGTTTGAACTTTTTGGAAAGGTTGCGTTCCTTTACATCTGCCATTAAAACTAGCACAGTTTTTCAAAGAAAAGAACATATCTGCAGTTAAACATGGTGTTTATGTAATGGGCTCAGGCTGCTTTGCTCCCGCATAACCTGGATGACTTGAAGTGATTGATAGAACCATTCATAAAACCAAAGGAAATGTTTTAGAGTAGCCTAGTCAAAGTCTGAACTTAAATCTGACTGCTTTGCTGTGGCATGACATAATACAGCCCATTCATGCTCAAATCCTTCAGTGTGGCATGACATAATACAAATCTGTGAAGTAAAGCCAACATTCCTCCAGAGTGAAGTAAACGACTCGCTGCTAAGGTTGGCACAACCAGCTATTAGGTTTATGGGGTGATTACTTTTTAAGATAGGGTCGGATTAGTTTGGATTTTTTTCCCTTTAGTAAAATAAATAATTGTTTCAAAACAGGGTTTTGATTTACTCAGGTTATCTTTACCTGTATTAAAATTTATTTGATAAAAAGGTGAGTCAAAAAAGTAGAGATCTGAAAATCAGAAATCTGTGAGGTGGCAAATAATTTTTCACACAAATGTTATGTGGATACTTGATCTGCACATACAGACAGGCAGTCGGTGTTAATAAACACCAGTCAGTGTAGTAGTCATTTAAGCAACGATGCATTTCAGCCTTCTTTGAGGATCAAATATAAATCTTAAAACACGACAGGGAAATGAAGCATAATATAAAGCATTTAACTCCACATGTAAAATCCATTTGTAAAAGGCGATGAAATATTGAAATGGACCTGAGAGGAGATCTGGATTATTGTTGATTGCTGCTGGTGAATCTCAGGTGCTGCTGGTATTCATCCTGATGCTACTTTGACACAAGCCACCCACCTACACTGTGCTGCAGACCAAACATTCCTCCCCATGGCAACAGCAGGATAATGAGTGCAAAAACTGCTCAAACTATGTAAAACTGGTGGTTTTAATATTGCAGCTGGGTCATGCATTTATACCCAGATACAATAATACATTAACTTAAACACACACACACAGTGTGAACCTATTTATGAGCCCTGCTTTGAATGTATTCCTAGTTTATGATAGGAACCTTATTTAGTTATATTAATACAGTCAGTTTTCCTGAATGTTTGTTCCTCATGCTGACTTTGTATCTGCCAGGAAACTTCAGGAGGACAACATTAAAGTGAACCTGTATGTGGTCAATGAGCGCTGGCTGTTTTCTCTGCTGTGGTGTGCAGGGGCAAGTTCTGTCACCACTAACTCCTGCCAGGTCCTAAACAAAATGAGGAACCCTGACTGGACCATGGTGAGAAACGTGCACCAACAGTAGCTTCTTGTATACTTGTATACACGCTCTACCTGTTTAAGTATCAACCGATCATGCAATACTTTCATGAGTCTGCTTTCTGAGATCTGTGAACCCCCGCCTGACCCGGTGGACATATTTGTATGTTTCAGGCACCTTCTGTTTACAGAATGATATGGATTTTAGTAGATGTTGGGTCCATTTTTACAATGATTGGTCTCTTTGTCTATCAGTGGTAAGCTAATCTTTTTGGGTGGTTTGGGAAACTGGGTATTTAAAAATGTTGCTGGTGGTTTACTCATCTTATTTTTTTCTATAACAGGAAAACAAACAATTTCCGTCACAGAGAAGGTAAAGTGAATTAAGATTTCCACACATAAGCCCTACATCTGGGACCGTTACATCATTTAAATATCATCTAATTAACTGCCAATTATTTTATCATATTTTTTCACTTTATTAAGCCTAAGTAACCTCCTCAGATTAGAATTCTTAAACGTTTTCATTTCATTTGCAACTGAAATTTTTACATTTTTTCTTGTCAATTACAGGTAGTGACCTGTCTCTCTCTCTTTCTTTTTTATCTGTGCCAGGGAGAACCAACATTTTGTAGTGGACAAAGCAAGAAATCACTAGTTTAGTTTGAACTTTGACAGCCTTCAGCGGGCCCAAAGCCATCTTGGATCCTTTACTGTGTCACCACAATGGCTTAAAGCTCATCAGGACAAAACAAAGAAATTAAAATGTCATTGTTATACATTTTTTTATAAAGCTGTGAAACAACAAATGTTGACATTTACTGAGATGTTGAAGATTTTATTCAAATATCAGTAATATGACACTGGATGGCAGTTGATTACAAGGGTTTGTTGTTCAAAGGTTAATTGAGCAAGATGAAATAAAGTGCCTTTGACCTCCTGATTGTATTATGTCAACAGTAGATCTAAACTGCCTTCACTTTGCACTACATTTTTGTACAGTTTAAGAAAAGCTACAGTGAATCCAAAAATGTTTCATTACTCTGGTAGATTCAGGTTTAAAAATATTTTTATTAAACCTAGAAGTTTATTTCCAATAAGAGATGGGACAAGCATCCTTCAAAAGATAAAACGATGTCAAACGATTTTGCAAAGCAATCAAACCCTTTCTATAATGGTTGACCAGCATTTTGCATGTTTCCACTGGTAAGTTGACAATTTTTCTTTGATGATGAGCTCCAAGTCTTTGAGGTTAGAATGACTCCTTACCATCACCCTAATCTTTACCCCTACAGATTTTCTATCAGATTCAAATCGGCACTCTGGCTGGGCCTCTCTAAAACTCTAATATCGCTGCATGTCAAGAGAAACATGTTGGTAAAATTAAAAGATTTCTTCAAACCTAAATTTGCCAGGGGTATGAATAATTCTGAGCTAAACTGTAGCTTTGCTGCTACAAGAGAAACTTATTTCTAACCTGAGCCAAATGAACTAAAACTGTTTTGTTGTGTGTGCACTGTTGTTTAAGATGTATTCTGTGTGCGTAACCTACAACTCTTCAGTCTCAGGGAAAAAAGAGACACAACCTTTTACACTTTTTCTGATTTTTTTTTTTTTTTTTTTTTTGGCTACATAAACTGAGGGAAAGAACATTAACATTTATATCATGTTCTTTTAAGGATGTGTTTTGCACTGGATAAGTACTGTACAAACCTACAATAAATTTGATGGAATACATCTTAACTTGGGTTTTTAAATTTTGTTTAAAATGTGGAATTATCCTTCTAAGATGTAGAACTTGTAGAAGAAGCCTATTATACTGATTTAAAATAAAATATAAAATTCATGCATTAATTAAGTCACCAGAAAGAACAAACAACACCAAATACGACTTGGCTACCATATTACATTAGTGCATAAAGCACCTGTAATTTCATCATTCTCAAGAATATATAATTCATCTGAAATGTCCTTATGCCCAGCTGCTTCTTGTAACTGTATGTATTTTATTGAATAACTCGTTTTTTAAAGTATATTAAATAGAATCAAGTGTCGATAAATGTTAATTTTTTTTTGTTTTTATTTCAGTTATTTATCAAAACATAATTTAAGAGTTGTAATATAATTATCTATATTTTTATTTTATATATATTTTATAAAGCAATTTAAATTTTGGAAATTGAATAGTTTGAAGCAACCAATGATTAAATTATACCAAAAGATCCGAGATAGTAGCCCTCCTGCCTACATGACCCACAATGCATTGCTGATACCAACCCTTGTGTGGAGATTTGGGTGTGTTATGCTAGTAGCTGCCATGGTAGCGGCTAATGTAGTCTCCATCCGCTAGCCTCCAAGAGGGATGAGGAGCCGGCTAAACAGCACTGGTAAGCAAACTTAATTAAACTGCTAGCATATTTGAACAGAGACTTTAAACCCGTAGTCTGCGCTCTCACCTACGGTTCAATCACCTGAGCTATTTTACCAGTTAACGTTTTCATCCCAGGAGCTAACCAACCAGGTTCGTAAAATCGGCGGAGTACTCCTTTAAACTGTGATTTACTTTAGCACTACGTTATCTCGCCACAAGATGGCGCGCACTTCAAGAAAATGTAAACGAAGCGACTTCATGGTGATAAAAGTAAAAACCGATTAACTCTGCAAGTAGACTAATTACCGTGGATGATAACGGGCAAAACACGATACAAGATGCAAAATAGAAAGTTTAAAATTTTTTAAAAAGACTCGAATGTACGGCCGAGTCAGTGGGTCGTTTCCACAATGGCGAGGCGAGGCCGCTAAAGTCAGCTTCTGATTCGGCTTCACAGTTAAAAGCCTATTTCACAAATTTAAAAGAATATTAACTATATTTAATCAACTCTGTATAGACTTATCTACGTCAGTGGTCAGGCATGGACTAGATTATTCCTAACTTATAACAGATTTAAAAAAAAAATAAAAATTTTTGGTGAAACTTTTATTCTATTAAATTTTAGATGGCACCCAATACATATTTGCCAGCCACACCTCCTCTGCATTCATTAAACCTTTTATTGTATTTGTGAAACTACAAAAAAGGATATTCAATATGTGTTTTCACTTTGCACATGTACTATTGAGTGAAGAATATTCGTGTGCATAGTAAATTTGACCTGCTTTGACAGGGTTTCAGTATTGTAGTGTTTACACTCGACGTAGTCTACACTGGTCTCCAGTGCTGTCAAAGAGTAACTGTGCCCTAAACCTAAAACTGGTTATGGTGGCAGCATCTGCTAGCAAGCATTTGTAACAAATCCTTTATGTTGCTGTGGGGGAATTATAGTCCACTCTTCTTTGTTTGAATTCAACCACATAGGAGGGTTTTTGCCTGTTTAAGTTTGTGCTTCAAGTATCTCAATCAGATTTAAGTTCAAACTTTAAGTAGGCCACTCCAAACCGTCTTTTTAGCTATTCAGAGGTGGATTTGCTAATGTTCTTGAGATCTACTGCACCACCAAAGTCAGCTTGAGCGCCCGAACTGATTCTGTTCTGCTAGAGGCCTTGATTCATAGTTTAATCAACTACAGCAAGTTGTCCGGGTCCTGAAGGAGCAAAGCAGTCCCACACCCAGTATCACCACCATGTCTTCTTCTTTAATGCTGTGTTAGTTTTACTTGAGATGTAACAAGTTGCAGACCAAAGAACTTCCACCATTGTCTTGTCGGTTTGAACACTTTGCTGTAAGTCTTGGTCATCAAATGTGTTTTGGGAAATACGAGATGCATCTTTGTCTCTTTTCATGCAGCAGCATCTAGTGCACGTCAATGACTCATCCAGGAGTTGTTGATGCAACATTGTTCTTGAACAGCTTTAGATTGGGGCATGATGGCTTGTTTTGAGAGCTTGAAGACTACATCTTGTTGTCAGACTGGTTCTTTTTAAGCAATTCCTTAATTCTACAGATATTCAGGCATACGCGTGGCAAATAAACTCCGCCTTCCAAAAAAACGAGGTTAGTCTCAGTTAATTACTTTTTCCACACAGGGTTGGTTTGGATATCTTTTTCCTTTTAATAAATTAAATCATCATTTAAAAACTGGATTTTGTATTAATTTTGGTTATCACTGTCTGGTATAAAACGTATTTGATGATCTGAAAAATGTAAAATGGGAAACAAAAGAAATCTGTTAGTGGGCATATTCTGTACATAACCACGAAAGGACCTTTAATTGTGTAGATTTATCTGGTCCATATTTGAGAAGTATTTCAGATTTTGATCTTGATGAGTTATGCCTCCTAAAAAAAAAAACAAAACAAAAAAAACAGTGGAATAGCCCTTTACTTAATGTACAAATCAGAAGCGAACTTCGGCATCGTGGCCGTGGCGCGGCATGTGTCCAATGGGAGGAGGGACGTGTCATGGTCCGGGGGCCGGTTTGCCCAAAACTTCTGGAAAACTTAACTTGAAGTAAACATACTCTCCCAGTCACATCCCTGTCTCCGCCGGTGGATCATACTGGTGGCCGCTGCAGGAATCAGCTTGGCAAACTGGGAGCTGCGAATGGATTTTTTACTTTTATAAAAGAATCAAAGGTTGTGCTTATGTTTTGTTTTTTTCTTAAAACAAAAACATATTTTTGTATAAATGACGTTTCAAGTCGCGGACACCATGGTGCATAAATATGGTAAGGACGCCTCTCTCATGTGTCATTTTGTTTTCCTGTAAGTTTTGAAGTTTCCAGGTTAATGTCTTCGCATTGCTGAACCCAAGAGATCGTATTTTGTTTTTGTTTTGTTTTTTTTGCCTCACTGATCTCAGCTGAAATCCCTGGAGAAACCTGAATTCCCCATTTTTTTTCTGGCCCTCAGGGAATAAAAGATAGAAATCTTGGGAACTCTCACTTCCGGGCTGCGTATTATTTTAAATTACCTTTCTTTTTTTGGTGTCCATCATCGATCGGTGCTCAGGCTCAGGTAGTACAGTGAAGTAGCAGACTTACCTTCATGATGTGCATCATCTCTGTTTCTCACCACCCACTGGGTTCAACAACACACACACAGCAGAGCTGCTTCTGTGAAATATATGCAACTTATTTCTGTCACTGACAAAGATATAAATGTTACTCTTTATAAACGTTTATTACATTATAATACAATTATTGCCTAAATGCACAACATGAAATACTAATGATTTTAAAAGGATTCATACCTCTTAAGCATTTTCACATTTTATGATGTTACAACCACAAACCTTAATGTATTTCAATAGTCTATGAATGTGATATACCAAGTGGAAGGTAAATGCCACATAGTTTTCAAACTTTGTTATGAAAACAGAAAAATCTGAAACCCGTGGCATGCATTTTTCCCCACCTCTTAATTCTGAAGCTCACAAATAAAATCCAGTGCAACCAGTTTCCTTTAGCAGTGAACAAACTGCATAACAACACCAGTTGTGGAGATGTTTAAAGCAGATTCCAAGATTTGAGCATCTCAAGAAGCACTGCTCAATCCATCACCAGCAAATGTAAAGAGTTTGGCTCAACCGCAAAGCTGCAGGGACGTGGCTGCCCATCGAAACCGACAGGCAAGGCAAGGGAATCAGGGAAGCATTCAATAGGCCCATGGTACCTTTGGAGGAGCTGCAGAGATCTACAGCTCAAGTGGGAGAATCTTTTAACAAGACAACTGTTTGTAGCACACTCCAGTCTGGCCTTTATGGAAGAAAGCCATGAATGAAAGAAAACAATAAGAAGTCCTGTTTGCTAGAACCCATGTAAGGTATGCAGGGGTCACATAGAAGAAGATGCTCAGGTCAGATGAGATCAGAATTTAATTTAATGCCCTTCAGGAAAATCACTATTTATGGAGAAAAGCTAACACTGCAAATCACTTGTAACACACCATCCTTTTGTTTAGATCAAAGCATATTCATATGTTAAGAAAAAGGCCTAGTCAAAGCCCAGATCGAAATTGAGAAGTTTACAGAAGACTTAATAACTGATGTTCACAGACGCTGTCTGTCCAATCTGTGTAAGTTTGAGTGGATACCAAAATGAATGAGCACAGAGTTCAATCTCTAGATGTTCAAAGTTGGTGGAAACATTCCAAGGCTTGCAGCTGTGATTACAGGGAAATGTGGTTCTACAAAGTATTGGCTCAGGGTAGCAAGCCACACTTTTCAGTTATTTATTTTAAAATACAAAACAAAATGAAAACCATGTATCTCCCTTCACAACTATACCCTACTCTGTGTTGGTCTGTCTCACATAATTTCAGAGAAGTACAGTAGAGTTTGTGATTTTATCTTTTAAATGTGAACATTTCTGCACGCTTTTTGCACATAAAGATGTTGCTGCTGGTAAGAAATGTGCTTGTTTTGTGATGCAGACACAGAGAGGGCGGTGGGGCTCCTCAGAGAATACCAGGCCAACCTGACCAGCCCAGAGGAGCAGGCCTTGAAGACCAGTGTGGGCAAAGTGTCTGCCATCTTGGGCAGCCAGCTATTTCAAGCTCTTCTCGGTAAGAGAAACAGCACAGGCCGTTTGTTTTGAGGCTCTGTCAAATCTCTGCCGTTTAGCTGAAATTACAGCAGATGTTTCTCAACATGGACTTTTTAAATGTGGCCAATTTATTTTATTTTTGTGCAACTGTCTGCAGGCAGACACAGAAAACAGACAGACAGGGTCACATTTTATTCATTTTTATGTGGCATTAACTGAGTCCACACGTTTCCCAATTAAGCTTTATGAAAGAGTCCTTTCATTATGTCCCACAAAGGTTTGCTTTATGCCACCCCCAACTCTGTAGCATACTTGGATTTTAATGAAAGTCCATTAAAGCAACAAACACAGTTTATATATACACTAATTGGTTTTAATCCAGGCCGTTTCCTTACAGTTCTCACACTGGATTACCCACATGGCCCCTTTTGTGTCCTATGCTTTGTGTTGATTGTATAGAAACGATCACTCCTCAGATCACTTCAGTCTACAAGGTAGTATTTGTAATTACTGGACTTAGTTGTTGTTAAAACTAATCCTAAAGTGTGCATCGGTTCTCATACGCAGAGCTGCTGTAACCACCTACACCTTCATGACTAGATTGGTGTTTTGGAAAGAAAAAGAGCTCGGGGGATCAGGGTGAACCTTGCTTTTCTTTTTACAGCAGATAAAACACATTGCTTCTCTTTAACCAATGGTTCAGTGGTCCCTCTAATTACCACAGCCATGTTATAATGATCCTCGCCCTCGGCTCTGCTATTGCTTCTGCTGACCCATTGCTTCTTTGCTGGGGATCTGAGGGGGAGGGGTGTCATGACTCAGGCAGCAGTTAAAAGAAACACAGCACACTGTTGTTACTAGTGATGGCATAGGGAGAGAGATTTAAAGTATTGTTTCCTGCGTGAGACTGATGCAAACTTGAGGCATAAAGACCACGATTATTAATCTTTTTTACTTCTTGTTTGGCGTCAGGAGGTTGTAGTAGGGGCTAGTTTGCTGTATCCTGTGGTTCAAAGAGGATATTTTAAGGCTGCATTTGTCTCAACGCTTGATTGTGTCAAGTATAGCACGTCACACAGACCAAGGAGCAGAAAGCTGGCGTGCCCTTTAATAAATTGTACGGATTGTCCTGATCACTGTCTATATTTTAGAAATATTACAAGAGCTTCTGGTATTTTGCCTGTAGGAGGTGATCTTCATCACAGAAGAAGGCGAAGAGCCACAGTAGGAGATGAGTAATAGAAACCAAAATAATCAAGTGTTGTTTGTACCTGGTGGGGATGCTGGTAAATCAGAGATGTTACATTTGATGCTCTGATTGCTAGTGTCCTTAAACTTAGATTTGCTCATCTACTTTGACCTTTATGTTAAGCATCTTCAACAATTTTATGGTCAGTTTTACAGCTACTCTGGTCTAATACGTTGACCCTAAATTACATCCCTTTGAGGGCTTGCCTAATGCTGACACTTTGAAATCTAAGTTATTCAAAAACATGTATGTCCCTTTTATCCTAAATAAATTAATAATACGATAAAACGATACCAAAGGACAGGAAGGAAAAATAGGTTAATTAGCTTTCTTGCCCAGACTAAGTCTAAATTACCTCAGGGCACTCATTCCTGTTTCACTTCCCCTGTCTCTTAGCCTCGGTACTAAATTCAGGTTCTGGTTAACATTTCTGACTGAGAAATGGGGATATAGGTTTATATCATCTACAGCTGAATCCTGATATTTACACACACTGTATAGAAATACACACCCTTTTTTGTCAGTGTTTGGCATAAAATCAACGTGAAAATTCCTGTTGTAAGTCAGTCAGGATAACCAATTTTATTCAAATTACTGTGCCTTTAAATAATTTGGGAAAACCCAGATGATGATGTCATGGCTTTGTTAGCTTCTGATTGGTTAATTCACAACATATGGGCAATTTAATATATATATATATATATATATATATATATTTTATTTTTTTTTTATTATCTTTATTGGTCATTGCACATGTACATTACAATGAAATTTGTCCTCTGCATTTAACCCATCCCTTATAGGGAGCAGTGGGCTGCCATTGTGCGGCGCCTGGGGAGCATTCTGGGGCTAAGGGTCTTGCTCAGGGACCCAGAGTGGTAATCTGTGGGATACGAACCTGGCCCCTTGTGTCCCCATTGGAACGCAAACCTCCTGTTCTAACCACCAATTGAAGGCACACCTGTGGATGTATTTTAAGGCAACACCCCAAACACATTGCTTTCTTGAAGCTAGAGCTGAGAAAGTGTGTGAACAAGGCCATCCACAAACCTGAGTCAATTACAGCAGTTCTGTCAGGAGGAATGGGCCAAAGTTCAGGCAAACTATTGCGAGAAGCTTCAGGAAGAAAACCCAAAATGTTTGACTCAGTCATACCGTTTGCAAAACCATTTTACCAACTACTAAGGAAATGTATTTAAACTTGTGAATTTGAAGGAAATAAAAAAAATAATCTCTAAAAAAAGGTTCTTTGTCTCATTATTCTTGGATTTAGCAAATAGAAATAGATTTAGATGATACCAGCTCACCTAAATTTGGAAAGGTTTAGTTGATTTAATTAAGGACAGTGAGAAATAAAGGTTTTGTCTTTTTATACAGTGTATATAAATATCTGGTTTTAACTGTATCAAAGGCTGTCATTATGATATGATAAATCATTTCAAATCAAAAAAATAATGTGATTTTTATCCAGTACAGGTAAACTGAAAACAAACGCATCTTTTTGAAGGAAACATGGTAAAAAATCAAAAAGGTGCAATAACCTATCATACATGGTGTGTTTACCTTTTAATCTAATACGTTTTGAACCACCTTTTTGACTCGTTTTTGGGATTCAGTCTTTTTAACTCCTACCATTAAAGGTAATTAAACTGATGAACTACAGATAAAACATAGATATCCTAGTACAATTCTCCTGTAATTTTCTCATTTGCATTCTTTAGCTAAAGGCATATTTTGCAGAGAGGCTGCACAAGTTAAAACGATCTCATTTTATAAAGGTATCAGCCAGGAGAAGGGTACAAGAAAATACACCACAATTTATATACAGGGGTTGGACAATGAAACTGAAACACCTGGTTTTAGACCACAATAATTTATTAGTATGGTGTAGGGCCTCCTTTTGCGGCCAATACAGCGTCAATTCGTCTTGGGAATGACATATAC
>JAHUTJ010050551.1:0-19763 GCA_036250325.1 Characodon lateralis
ACACTTTTGACTGCTTCTGCATAACTTCTGTTTTTGCTCATCTTAACATGTTGGATTTCCTTTGCTGTTTTTCTCACCTCACATCCTCCATATGTAACTAACTCTATGTTGAACTCCACAGTTACAACATTTTTCTCGCACTTCTTTACAGTCTTCTATCTTGTGATCTTCTCCACACTTGCACACCTCTGCTTTCCTTGGCAAACTGCTGCTATGTGTCCATATCTCTGGCATTTGTAACATCTAAGTGGTGGAGGGATGTATGGTCTTACTTGGAAGCTCAAGAATCCAATTTTTATGTTTTCTGGCAAGATTGTTTCTGCAAATTCAATCAGCACTGACAGACTTCCTACTCTTTCTCCGTTAACAGTTTTTGATAATCTTTTCAGCGAGTTCACTTTTGCACCAGTAATGCTTCTTTTTATTTTGTCTAAATCTTCATCCTGAGGGATACCAAAAATCACCCCCCGATTGATTTATTTTCTCCTAAGATCTTTCTCTCTACAACCAATTTATTCCCAATGCTTTCTACATGAAGAGCCTTCATTTTTTGTTCTTCATTTTACACGTCACTAATAAGTTTCCGTCTCTTAATACTTTCACCATTTCTACATCTCCTATTTTCTTTTCTATTTCTCTAGAAATCACTATCGGGCTTAGGTTATTGAGCTCATCCTCATTCCTTAATTTTATTATTATTTTAAATTCTTCCTTCAGTATTTTCCTTCTAACTATTCTCTCTTCATCCGAGCTGCTTCCTTCCAACTCTCGCTTGTTACCCTGACTTTCAAACATCCCTCCTTCCTCTTTTTCCCACGTCCTCTTCCTCTCCCCCTACCTACCGGTGTCCATCCCTCCAAATTCATATCTTCCCCTTCTCCTGCCCGTCCTTCCATCCGAACCATTCACATACCAGTTTATGCCTTATTCCTCCGTTTCCAATATGAAAGCAAGTTTATTCAGTAAGTCAAAAGAAAGCGGGATCGAGCTTGTCAAGTTTCCTCCGAGCAGTAGCCACAGCCCGCGTGGGCAAGTTCCGGGTAAATTACCAATCTTAGTGCACGAGTGAGGCGACTCTCCTATAGACCTCTATAGAAAGAACCTGAAGGCGGAAGTCACGTGGGTCATGCGCTATATCTTCTTCTTCTGAGGTTTATTTGCGGTTGGAAAAAACTGAAGCTGTGCATTACCGCCTCCAACTGGTATGGAGTGTGGTTCATCGTGGATTAATATCTATTTTATATAATCAAATTCTACTACACAATTGAGTTCTTTTTAAAAATCGTATAATAATTTGTAACTGTTTGCTCTATACTTTTTTTCATTGTGTCTATTCTGCTAAACTTGTCTTTAATCCTTTCAAAATTTTATCATAAATTTTCTTTATTGCTCATATTTCTCTTAGGATAAATTGTCTCTCCTCTCCCTGGGCTGCCACCTTATGGAAATGAAACAGTGATAACAAATTTTAAAAAATTAATTCATGCCACTGAAATGAACAGTTATTGAGATACATGGTCATAAATTTCACAAAAAAGAAAATTCGTCTATGTCTCGCTATATTAATAAATACACACATATTTATAGATACACGTGTGTATATTAGCAGTTGTTTACATTAGATCAAATAGATCAGTTACTGGGTTAACTAAGGTATTATAAACTGAGTGTTTAAACATTAAATGCAATAAACTAAGCAATAAATGTGGCTTTGCTGCACTCAGTGTACTCACCCGTTGTTCCTGCAACTTGAACACAATTTAATAAACAGATTATTATTACAATCGAATGGCAACTAATGAATGTATTTGCACTGTATATACACTATACACTTACTTGCGCATTAAAGAAGGGCCAAACAACATATTTTTGCTCCAAGCTGCAACAAACAATTATTTCTTATTTTTATTAGTTCACAAAATGCTGAGTGAGCGAACCCAAACATGCAGTACACGTATACATGTGTACAAAAAGTTTATAAGCTTATAAGTATCATTACAAGTCCTCAATTCTCTTCTCAAGAATGGATCAGCCAGTGTGGCATGTTTTAAGTTGACTTTCGTCATTTCTGTATTTATTTTCATCACTTCAATTAAATTTTACTTACATTTTCCAGTTTGTGTCTATTTGTAACTGGTACAATTTATGTTGGTCCTTAGTTTGACGGTGGCCAAGGCGGCACGTTTATGAAAGTTGTATCAAGACAATGTTAAGCTACATCCGTAAAACAACAATAAAACATCGTTTTGAGCCGGCAGTAAACAAAGTCTTGAATGACGAGAGGAGAGGAGTGATTGTCAAACTCAGACCTGCGTGGTTCCCAGCCATCTAATGGCGACATCTCGTCATTACATCAAGCAGCAACAAGTCACTGCAAGTTTATGGATACAAGTTTGTCCGTGTCTTCATGAAAATGTCCAGAAGCCATGTATTACAGCCATGCATATGCAGAACTGTCATGTAGTGGTGTTTGTGGTAGGACCAATGTGTAGAGATGACTCCAGGAGCAAGGTAAGTGAAAGTAAGATGAGTTTTAATACTCTCTTCTCAAAGTCAGGCAAGCAGGGAACACAAACAGCTGACTGAACGCCAGGCATCTATGGAGCCAGAACCAGAACAGGGTAAAAAACCAGACATCATAGTAGGAACCAGCCAAGAACAATAGTAACTGAAGACTTAAATACAAAGTGAAATACAGGGTGAACCAATGGACAGAGAGAATTGATAATCAAGGAAAACGGTGAATAGGTGTGAAAGAAGGCTGCAGGAACACAGAGGACCAGACCAAAAACATGAAATGTGGATTATAAAGCAAACTCTGAACACTGAAAATGGCAGAACCTGACAAGAACAAGCTGCAGTCAGAGCAAGAAACAGGTTTAATCTGTTTAGAAGGAGCAGTGCAAAGAGAGCCATGTAGAAGTGAAAGACCTCGCACGTTGTCAGAAAGAGGAAAATAATTTCACAAAGACAAGTTAAAAGGGCTACAAGTTTGTTTTGACAGCATTTATGAAAGATGGAAAGCATTAACTAAAGTTGCAAACAAATCTGTCATTAAGAAAGAGCCAAATGACATTCTACAAGAAAACATAAGCACTGTAGAAAAGGAATTAGCTGAACTGAATTCTGTTTATGTTGAACACAGGACAACTGACAGCCCACCTCATGAAATGCATTCTACATTAGACACGTGTGCAGCTATAACTGGAATTGTTGTGAAAAACAATCAATCTCAAATACAAGGAGCAAGTGAAGAAATCATATGGATAGGATAGTGCAGACTTGAGAAAGTTTGTGGACTTCTTACAAAGCTATAAATTTGCCATGACCCAAAACAACCATCTAAACATCCTTAAATAATTAAATTGAAAACCAAAGACTTTCGGCTAAGCTTCCCGACTGGTTAAGTTGCAGATGGAATCGACAGGCCACAGAGTACCAACTAGAGCACAAACAGTTTCCAAGCTTCAGTTATTTTTTGACATTTTGTGACGTTAAATTTTTAGTCCACCTTTCCATTCATTTTCTTATCCATCATTCTATTCTTACCTCTGTTGTTTTATTTTCTGTATCATTGTAATATTTTTCTTTATGTACAGCGCCTTGAGTGCCTTGTTGCTGAGAAGTGCTATATAAATAAACTTGTCTTGACTTGATATAAATCGGTATGCATAACCCACCAGGGATTTTATTGGTTGAATTCTGTTGGACCACTTGTTTGCTGAATATTGGACCATGTGCATGTTGTCGGACGTCACTATGCCTTTCCAACGGCATCGGCCATTTTGTATCCAGGACAGGCCGCTCCGACATATCCCGTCGAACACTATGACTGATATGACGAGGCGTCCCAAGTCAGACGTCACAAGACGCTATATAACAGGGCCTCCATTTTGAACCTCCGCCTTCAGCTGGAGACCGGACCAGCAACTGAAGCGCATCACTTCTGGAGAAGAGTCCCAAGTGGATTTCATTTATTCTCCTTCGTTGGCCAACAGAAAATTCATGAGAGAGGTTTCTGGAATAAGAAGGCCAGAAATTTCACTTTGCCGATTGAAGACGTGAGTTAACACGTAACCAAAAAAAAAAACCACGGAGTTTCAAGGAGATGCAACTTTCCCTTCTTGCTTTTGTACCAGTCGACTAGTGACGGTTCATCATTATTTTTCTACCTTCCTGCCACGGAGGCCACCAAGGAAGAAAACGGACTGTTCTGAGTTACCCACGGACGCATGGATCTCCTCAACTCCCCCCCCCTTTTTTTTTTTTTTCGCTGTCTTGATGTCTGGAAGCCGCTGCGCTCCCAGCTTTGTCTGCGTTTCGCGGGGTATTGAACACCTGAGAGTAAGCGCAGGTGCGCTGTGAGACTGGACTGTTAACATAATCTCATGGTGAAATTCCCCATTTTCTTTGTCTTCAACCTCACTGCTGCTAGCTTGCAGCCAAAAGTTTTATAACTCTTTGTCTGCTCAAGAGTTGGGGGAGGTTTTATGACTAAGTATCATTGAGTTACAGTGGAGCTGCGCCCCACCGCCCCTCACCACCACACCCACTTTTTATATTATCATTTTTGCCATAACTGCTGGTTGATCCCATTCGCACCCACTGCTGTTTTGCTTTATTTTTGTTTAGTTAGATATTTTACCCCTTGTGTGTAGAACTTTGCATGTTTGAGTAGGTGAAGATTATTAAATCGGAAGAACNACTTTGCATGTTTGAGTAGGTGAAGATTATTAAATCAGAAGAACGGATTGTATCAGGCTGTGATTTAATAAATATTCACATAGATAAAGAGAAAGCGTTTCTGGGTTTATTTTGTGCAAGAGTGATTAGTCAGTCAAGATAAGGTTAAAAGTTCCACACGTTTCGGCAGAAACGGTCGATTAAACAGTGACATCTCCGGTAATAGTTATCAATTATTACTGAGTATTTAACGGTTGTAATTATCAAAGGCGTTGAACCACAATTACAACACCAGAAGACATCTCTGGTCTCAATTCATAAATGAGGATTTTGGTTAAGAAATTGATTTTGTCAAATTATGATTTTTAATTAGAATTATTGATAAGGATTAATCAATCAATAATCATAATTCCCAACATTGGTTATCCTTCCACAATTCCTCTACACGCTGGAACTTTGACCCTTTCCTACCAACAGAACTGGTGAAACTAAGTCAGGTCAAGTTCTAAGTCAAGTCTGCCATGCAGAGGGCATCCTTAAGCCACTCTCTAGCTGATTTGGTAGTATGCCTTTCCTTTTGGAAAACCCATGTATGCCCAAGCTTTAACTTCCTGGTTAATGTCTTGAGATTCTGATGAAATATGTCCACATACTGTTCTTTCCTCATCATGCTATCTATTTTTTGAAATCCCTCCTTTTTCCTCCAGATGTAATTATGGTCATCAAGGCCAAACACAGAGCAAAGGCCATTTTTTTTTTTTTTTAAGATATTTTGTCAACACTAGTGGCCTTTATTTCGATAGTTGGTAGACAGGAAAGAGGGGCAAAGAGAGGGGGAGACATTCCGCAAAGGTCACCGGGTCCGGGACTCGAACCCGGGACAGCCGCTTCAAGGACTACAGCCTCTGTACGTGGTCACGCGCTTAACCCCTACACCACCAGCGCTGCGCCCGGACATTTTTTTATATTGGTTTTGGAGTAATGGCTTCTTCCCCTCTGAGTGGTCTTTCAGTATTTGTCTTTAGATGACTTGTATCAAATAGGATAATGACACTTTCCCACTGTTTCACTTTCGTTTTGGGGTAGATTTCTACATTTCACACCAAAACACAATAATCTCTGGGACACAGAACAGATCTCCTTCCTGAACGTGATGACTGAATATTTTCCATGTTGAAATCACCTAATACATTAGGTGATTTCTGTTGATTTTGCCATGATGTCACACATGAAGCAGTATATCTGAGGTGGGCCTCTAGTTAACAGAACAGGTTTGAAGCTTGCAAAGCCATGACATCATCATCTGGGCTTTCCCAAACTTTGTGAAGGCATAGTAACCATGGTGTAGATAAACTTTGACCCTGAAGAAAGTGATGGAAAATTCTCAAATGCTAAATATTACTCTTCAGTTTAATCTAGTTTGCCTATAATGCTGTATTTCTGTACATTATGAATACAAATCATCCACTGTTTAATCCTTAGTCCTAAAACACATTTTTTAAACATAAAAAAACATTATGAAATGCTGGAAATGAAATTGATAATTGAATTTATGTTAAGAAATATGTAGAGGTTTAAGATGGGGAGACACTACACAATTTCTTGCCCTATTTTATTCTGAATTCCCAGTTGGGAAAAGTCTGCATCAGTCTGCACTAGTGTCAGTCGACAGGGCGAGTTGGCGCAAAAATCTGTTAGTGTGAGACAAGGTGAAGACGAGAGTCTGCAAGCATGTGAGGTGAACTGACCTGACCTGACCTCAGCCACAGTCAAACAAACGTTTTTGAAATTTTTAAGGTGGATCTGGGAGCAGTTGGGTGGTTTGAACTGTTCATCCACCCAACTGCAAACGTATGTTGCGGACAGACAATGGAAAATAGAGGCTGGGACACAGCTATAGCTGTGAGATAACATTTGTGAGATTAACATTTTGAACATAATGCACAAAGCACAATATAAACTGTCAACTAACTAATAACAATCACGAAGAGATAAAAGCACACAAAACACGGAGACATACTTGGATTAGAAGACTAAAAATCAGTAAATAATGAAGAACCTTATTAAGAAATAAACCAAACAATTCACATATTGTACATAAAGGTAATGGGAATCAATTTAACAAATTGACATTTCTGAGTGTAATATTTTCCACGTTGAATAAACCTATTCACATTGTTTATTTGAGCAATCTATTCCAAACATGATATTGCTCTCTGTTCAGTTAGAGACAATAACATTTTTAGATTGCAGCCAACATTTACAGTGATTCCAAAACTCACAAACAACCACACTACCTCAGATACATGATCCTACCCCTTAACATCAGAATAACAAAGTACACAATCAACACTATTCAAATCATATTCACTTGCGGGTTAAAGTTATTACACATATTTTTAATTGCAACTCATTCATTTTATCGGGGAGTGTAACAGAAATACTACCCGTCAAAATATTGCCACCTACTGGTATGTTTAGTCATTCAAACTGTTGCCCTCACAAGAGTTTTCTCGAAAGTTTGATGCGTTAAGTTCGCTTCTGTTGGTCTCAAAAATTCGTTCAGCATGCGCATTTGTTAAGTGTC
Organism: Characodon lateralis; assembly: GCA_036250325.1. Lineage (NCBI taxonomy): Eukaryota > Metazoa > Chordata > Actinopteri > Cyprinodontiformes > Goodeidae > Characodon > Characodon lateralis. The sequence goes on from JAHUTJ010050551.1 coordinate 7,271, forward strand.
ATGAAACAAAAACCAGTCTGTTAGTGTGAACACATAAGGTCCTTTTCCACCTGGGAAAAGGGGCTTTGGTGCCTCTGTACATTCATATTTAAGCTTACAAAAAAAAAAGTAGAAAACAACAACACTCAGATCTTAAATATGGCAGGTGAATGGAAGTCAGAACACTGCAAGAAAGGGTCCATCAATCATCATTGCAGAGCACATAACCCCGCCCCCCTAGCAAAGTCCTACCCCAGACCAGGGACCCGAGTAAAGTGTCCGGGTCCACGCATCTGGGAAAGTGTGACAGCTATAAAAGTCATTTAGTGTGTCTCCAGCTTTAGATGCAGTACAAACATGTTATATATGTGTGAGCTTGTTGTAGAAATAAATACATCCTCCCTGGGGTTGAAGCTAACAAGCTACTAAAATGTACACTGTATCAATCCATGTTAGCAGCTGAAGTGGTCAATCATTAATCAGTGGGGAAATTATTCAAACTACGAGACCTAGAAGGTATGGAAAAATACCATCTTCAATGATACTGCACAGCTGACAGTTTAACACAAAATTCAAAAGTTCTTGGTAGAGCTAGAGCGCACTGATGAGTCACAGCTGATCAGGCAGATTGATGCAGCCAACCAAGCTCAGTTAATGTTAAATCCACATAGGAGAACAGCCATTGTTCCACTGAACAAAATAGCATCAAATATATTCAATTCTTGTGAAATTCTCTTGTGAAACATTTTATTCTATGTCATTGATATGAGCATTTTTAGTTAGAGCTGTTTTCCAGCACTTTCAGGATTTATTGACTTTTCAAGAAGCACATGGTGAAAATTTTCACCACCTTACTAGGAGTTGCAAACAACCAATTCTAAAGCAATACCACCAGTAATAGGGTGGAGAAAAGAACAGCTGGGCAAAACCTTATGAGGTAAGAACCTTAAAAGACTTTTGTTTTGTTTGTTTTTTTTAATCAACCTCAAACAACCGATAAGTAGAACTGCTACTGTATGTTTACTGGAACTTAGAGGTAAATGAACAACCATATCGGCAAATAGAGATATATCCCAACGTCCCTTCACCTAGAGGTTTCCAGTTAAATCTCATATGTTTTATCTTCCACCTTGGTCATGGATCCTTCTGCTTCTATATCTTCACCTTTAAACAAATCAGGAGATGCTAATGCTCCCTTTGCCTCATCTTCTAGGGAGGCCTGTCTGTCTCTAGAAGAAACTACAGTACACACAAACTGAGACCTCAACAAGTGCCTCAGCCAATAATTACCTGACAAACAGATCACAGCTTGTGAGACTGTAGGTTCATGTGTCTAACCAGGTGGTCAGCAGCACAGGAACACAACAGGGAACTGTACTCTCACCATTCCTTTTCACTCTGTTCACCTTAGACTTCCAGTACAAGTCAGAGTCCTGTCTTCAGCAGAAATACTCCGGTGATTCTGCATCAGTACCAGAGATGGACATCCTGAGTAAAGAGAGCTGGTGGACCACTTTGTGGCATGGTGTGAAAACAATAATCTCATCTTAAAAGGTCCATGGATTCTTCATAAGATGCAGAATATGATGGACAACCAAGAGCATCATATTTTCTTCAGTCAGAGTCTTCTTCAGATCCTCTGTAATACTGACTGCTAGAGGAGATCATTTTTGCTCTTGCCCTTGCCCTCGATTCAAATTTAAACATCTTCCAAAGACCTAATTTCTATATTTATCTGCTAAGCTGCAGTGTAGCAAGAAAAACAATGAAAGCCTTCTGTAGTGAGTCCACTAGTGTGTTAATAGATGCTTCTAAACAAATTACAATGAGCCTGTCTTTTATACTTGTTTCTTACAGATAAAAGCCAGATTGATTTTAGGGCATGCACAAACATCTGTCACCTTACCAACTAAGGGTGCTTACCTCTTGGACATTCAGGGGTTAAAGGTGAACAGCTGTCATCTGTCCTGCGAGCCCCTGCTTCCCATTTAAGAGATCGGCTCCCAGCCAAAGATACATCCAGCTAGCTTTCATCAGCAGCTAATCAAATTTAGTACAATTCATTTTATCTTAATGTGCTTTTAATAGAATCACAGGATCGGTAAGGGAGAGGATCCGGAAGAGGTCAGGAGGGCTAAGCGGAGTGGCCGTGAGGTGAGGCCACCAACAAAACCAGACTGCCTGGTAAAAGAATGAGCAAGGAAACTATCTGCTTCCCACTGAGCATGAAGACAAAGACAAGAAGATGCCAGAAAAGGATGAAGCTTTCATAATGAAGTGATGATTGTTTGTATTTTGGAGTCAGCAAGATTCAGGCCCTAAGAGGAACTCTGCATATCTGTAACCGATGTGAGGGGGAAGGGGGAACAGATAAGACTTTGATGTGGTGATAAGGAAGTTGCAATGCCTAGGTACAATTGGTGCATTTGCGAGTAAAATAAGCACAGGGAAGCAAGGCAGCACTCAGTGATAGCCAGAGAGAAAAGAAAAGATGAGAAGAGCAAGACAAGTGACGAGAATATGTCTATGGCTGAGGGGGTGGGGGAATGGTGGGTTCAGTGCAACACTGAGGAAACGTGCGAGTTGTCTTAAGAGGAAGTCCTGGGGGTTTGAGAGAAAAGAAAGAGCTGAAGTCTGGTGCTTTTGATAGTTTTACATCTGATCTCTGAAGTAAAAGGAAGGAAAAGAAAGAAGTTTCTCACCCTGACCTGTTTAACTTTCTGGAAAGACGAGCCCAACATCTGACATCTTGCTTGGTATTCAACGCACTCAGTTTAGCAAAATTAAATGGATGGATTTTCAGAGAAGGAGGTCAATGTTTAATTTTTTGTTGAACTGATAAATAAATTACAGCCAGATCGAGGGACTTTTAATCTGTGGCCAGTCTTGACAGGGAGCCAAGTCTTGCTCTCCGCCCACCATTTGCAGTCTGATTACCAATGAAACTTGTGTCCAACAGAGTTCACTATTTACCTGCACCCACTTCAATGCAACACAAAGAACAAATATGCAGAATCCTTAACATTGTGAATATCACGTTCTAAGTTTGGATCGGACCAAAGTGCAGATAAGAGCTTGGCAGCAGCATGATGAGAGGAAGGCTTCTCTTTAATTAAAGGTCTCCAAAACGTAACATAATTATAGCATGTACAAACATGAGTCGAGCCAAAAACGTACATGTGTACACAGTTCTGTAACGTAGCAAAGCTGAGCATAAACAGGGGTAGTGAATGAGGAATAGTGACGGAGGAACCAGTGGGGAACAAAGAACACAGACCAACTAATATACAAGGAGAAAACAAAGGCAGGTAATCACAGGAACTAAGAACAGGTGTGGCAAGGAGACATGGAGGCATAAGGGACAGGTGGAACTAATTAACAATAAAGGAAAACATAGACCTAAGCACAGTTAACACAAAAACACAAACCAAGTCCAAGGATGTCATACCATGACAGTGAAATGCTCTGCTTAAGGCAAGTTGTGATGTTGCCTGAGACTGTGGGTGTTGTTTCCAATGCAAATCTGCCTAAAATTATCTTTAGTGTGAGATAAATGAACGCTAATTTTATGAGAGTTGCACAAATTTCTGTGAAGGTTAACTCGTTCATATAATCATTTTTGAGTCAGTCAGCATAAGCATACACCCATAAAAAGAAACCCAATAGGGGTTTAAGTTTTAAGCGTTTAAGTGTTGGGCGTCTGGCAGTGATCCCCATTCCTCTCGTTCCTTTTCCAGCAAATTTCCTCGTAGTTAGTCTTTTCGCCTCAATAGGGTGTGGCTAGCTGAAGATTCCAAGCACCTGATTCTTAGGTAGGTGTACCAACCCAGGTTTTCCCACCAGTAGCTGAAGTTTGTCAGTTATGTGCTACTCTGAGGATTCCCATTCAGCCAACTTTCGGTGACACCTACTTGACCCAGAGACCTGGGGCACCACAGGGTACATCACCCCCCAAGGCCCGACAGAGCCAGGGGGCCCGGGCCCTGGCAAGTAGCCACCAGGAGTGAGCCAGCACACACCAAAGCACCCAGCCCCAGCCCCAGACACCAAAAACCACCAATACGCCAGCGGGCAGAGATACCAGCCCCGGGCAGGGAGTGTGGCGGGGAGGAAATAGGCCTCACATTTGATGGGGGGGGGCTAAGTTGATCCAGAAGAGGGAGCAGCCCAAGACCCAACCTGACACAATAACAGGCACACAGTCACAGTCACATATTACCACCCTCATGTCTACACATAAAAACACTCACACCCAACACGACACACAACAATTGATGTCATATGCTAACTCACACTCCCTATACATACTCTATACTCCCAGGTCCAGGTACCAATACCCCAGAGGGAAAACCTGCCCCCAGACCTAGGAGGTGGTCCCCTTCCTTCCAGGGCGGAGACAGGCAGACAGCACCAGCCCAGACTAATGCTAGCACTGCCAAACCCAAAGAACCCCAGCCCAGACCCCAACACCCCACTCCGACCCAGCCCCTAACAACCCCCATCCCCATCCGGAGGGAGCCATGAACAACAGAGGGGTCTACCTTGTCCAAACGAGCCCAGCAACTAGAGCCGTCCCAGCAAGAAATAGTCTCAACCCCCCCAAGGAATTCCAATCTCAACCCTATAAGCCCCCCACCGGCCATGAACCCTAACATGAACTTCCCCACAAGGCCACTCCCAACCAGGACACAGATATGAAACACATGCCCCCGAACCCAAACACCATCAATCCCCTCCTTACAGGGGCACAGCCCCACAGATGAGCTCCACCCCCGAATAGCTGATGAACACACAGCGCAAGCTCCACACACAGCCCATTCCAAGCACCTCCACCGCATCCTGCCCTCCACCACAAAGCATGCCATAACGGCAAGGCACACCAAGATGGGACAAGATCACCTCGCAAGAGGTCAGTGGCCGGCGGTACGCATCCAGGGGCTGGTGGCCCCGCCATGCCCTGCAACCATACAAACACACCACATCGCCGGTACTGTAACAGCAGCCCGGGGAAAAACACCAACCAGCTTAGCTCCACTGTCACCACTCAGCTGATCCAAATGCCAGTGACCACACATTCAAAAAGAGGACACAACCCCTCTACCACACACGCTGCAATCCCTCCATGCCACCCTCCAGCCCGCCGTGGTACATTTTTATTTGGAAGGAAGGAAGGAACGAAGGAAGAGAAAAAACAAACCAACAAGCTAACTTTTTACACTTTAATAAAACCGACAGGTTACATCTTCGCAAAAACTTGCAGGATACATAGAAGGTAGGGGTGAGGTGCACAGAAGACGGACTGATGATGCTCTCAATTTTGAATGAACCGAGGAATCTTGGGGCGAGTTTCCGGGAGTATGCTTTCAGGGTAAAGTTCTTAGCGGAGAGCCAAACCTCTTGTCCAGGTACATATGTGGGACCGGTTTCCTTCTCCGGTCTGCGTGCCACTTATCCCAGAAGAATGAATCCTGGAAGGGTTGTCTTGGTAAGAACCATGTTCTTTTACAGTGGTTGAGGTGAGTTCTGAAAGAGGGAAGAACTGGTTCGGGACAAGAAGATGGGAGGAGTGAAGGTTGGTAGCCTAGAGATGCTTCGAATGGTAACAGACCAGAGGCAGCAGAGATGTGGCAGTTGTGTGTGTACACAGCCCAAATGGGATTATAAAACCCGCGGAAAATAAAGTTTTGTTGCCATTTCCAGCGTGTCTTACGGGACGACGCAACGTAGGCGCATATCTGGAGAAACAAAAGCTCGCAGGCAAACTTTTCCTCCACACGGCCATTCCCAGAAGAGCTTGAAAGCTGGAAATCTGTCTGATACAAGAAGGTTAGAAGATTCATATACCGATCGAAGACCCCGCCGACACTCCGGCACAGGTGAAAAACCCACAGAGGTTTTATTTCTTAGGAGATTAGTTTCCTCTTGTGATTCAATTGACTAAATGGCTCTTTATATTTTCCCCATTTTGGACAGATGAGAAGTTTACCGTTTTTTTGTTTTTTTTTTAGTTGATCACAGATGCGTGATCAACTCCCCCCTTCATTTTTCTTCCGACCTACCCATCCTCAACCGGTGGAGAGAAGAAATCAACGTCAAATTAATTCCGTTCTTTTTATATTAAATGGGATAGGTGCATTTAGAGGTCTGGGCAGGATGAGGCATGGTTAAGGTGATTTAGTATCACCAGTAGTTAATCCAAGTTATCAACTTGTTGCATGCAAGACTGTTTGAAGTGTTTTATGCTGAGCTGTTTTGATTTGCTGTGCAAGTGTGCTGAATCACGGAGCAATCAGCAAGGTGCATATTCATGTTTTTGTCTGGCTGATCCCAAGTGAGGGTTGTGGGTCTTCAACCATGGGTGAAGACCCACAAAGCACTAAAGCAGTTACCATGTGGGATTCCTTTATAGGAAAAACAAAATCTGTTCATGGTGGTTACCAGAGGAAATGAAGTGAAGTGGATGATGTTGAAGGTGGACTGTTTCTAAAGTGCTGCCATCTAAGGCAGTTACCCTTAACGGGTTGACCAGGTTCTCAGTAGGACTGTTCAACCTTTTAACTAACTCTGGGTTTATAAGATTCTGTTCTGCACCAGAATCAATGAGGGCCAGGACAGGGAATCGATTTTGTTCGACACAGAGAAGGGCACTGCGATGGAGGCGGGGGTAATTAGACAGGGAAGATGGGCTCATCATCCTATTTACTAACGGGCTCTCTCTTTTGGCCATTTAGCTCCGTGGCCTGACACTTACAGGTTTTTTTTAAACTTGTAGGTTATTGTCCTGGAAAAATGAAGGTTGCTTAGAATGAGATTACTTACTTAGGAATGACAAGTTACTTACACAGAACTGACAGGTTACTGTCCAGAATATTTAGGTTACTTACATTGATAATTTTCCCAGATACTTAAACGATATTTACAGGTTACCCTCCTAGAACCTACATGCTACTTTTCTGAAACCTACAGGACTGAAAGCTACAGACCTGGAATTTGTAGGCTACATTGCCAGAACTAACAAATTACTTTCAAGGAACTTACCTGTAAGTGCCCAGAATAAATATTCTCTATGTTACAGGAAAGTACTCTGTAAATCTCAGCAGATTGTACTGCAGAGTACGTTGTAAGTTCTGGTAAAGCACCTTAGTTTGGGAAAGTGTAGCAAAAGTTCTGTGAAGCAACCTGTACATTCTGAGAAAGTGCAGGCCATGATATCTACAGTTATCCGGGCCTATGTTTTTTCTTGCAACCTTGCAAAAGTATTGAAAGAGTTATACAGTTTTACACAGTTTCAAGGTCAGCTTTGAAATAAATTATCATGAAAAAAATCATATTTATAGTTCATCATCCCTGCTAACCAGTGACGGGAATAACACGTTACTTTTTTCAGTAAAGAGTAATCAAACTAATAACTTTTTTCAGCGATACAACGGCGTTACCATTACCACCAATTAAATGGGGTGTGTTAAAAAACTAAAGCTACTCATTGAATCTGTTATGGCTCACAGCTACAGGAGCTAAGCTTTTTTTCTTTTGTGAAGGGAGAAGCGAGGGGCAAAACAAATGCACAAGTGATGATGATTGGCTAAGGTAAGCTTTCATTGTAAGCCAATCAGAAGCAGTGTTCAGTTTACACACAAAACACTAACACACACAGCAGCCCTGCTCAGCCAAAGCGGATTTAAGCTGCAACAATGGCGGGTCTGGAGGGAATAATTGTGTTTTCAAAGTGGAAGTACAGACACTAATTTATTCTCCTTGAGGTAAAAGGCCAGAACGTACATGTGAAGTAAATATTAAAAGTTTGATGTAAGTACTTGTCTATGTAATTCTTCTTTATGCAACTAGCTTCTGAAACCTTGGGAAACAAATCTAAATTCGTAGACATATTTGAACTTAAAAAAAGTAACACTATAGTTACTTTCCCTGTTAACTAATTACTTTTATAGTGGAGTAAATCAGTTACTAACTGATTTACATTTGGGAGAAGTAACTAGTAACTATAACTAATTCCTTTTTTTCAAGTAACATGCCCAACACTGCTGTTATCACACATTTTTTTCTCACACATCTTTCTGCATACATGTTGCTCTTGATAAATCAGATTACATGCAATGTGTTATCTCTTGTCTCTGCGTACCCATTGAAACTAAAATTTACTATGTTCTTTTGTGACCAGCTTTGCTTCAACTGAGCTACTGAGATCTAATCTACAGGTTGATATCTGCAGAATTCACAGCCACACTTTATTTTCACTTTTCCCTGTAACAGACTGTGATTTACATATTTCTCCTCTCTGTCAAAACAAAACCTTAGGAAAGGAAAATGTAGGTGCGGATATGCATTGATTTCTTCATTTACAGTTCCGGCAGAACGCTGCAACTTTCAATACAAATGAAATGAGCATGACTTTATGGTACCACACAGCCACGTTTGGTACAAATTAAAGGGGGTCATCATCTATCAAGTGATGAATTGCATTTTCTAGTGTGGTAACTGCTTTAGTGCTTTAATGCACTTTTGAAAACAATGGGGAATTTGGACCTTTGCAAACATTCAGCTGGAAAAGCTGTTCTAATTAGTGGTACTTTTTAAAACTGACCTAAAAAATATATGTGAAAAATGTAATGTTTTGATTGGAATTCTCATATATTTTTTATTTGTTTGCTGATTTGTTTGATCATTTTAAAAATAACTCTACATTAATTATTTATAATAATGCTAGTTATGATATTACTTGAGCGTTATCTTACATATTGTAGAAAATTATTTCACAAAAATATGTTTGTCTTACAGCAATCTCAAAACTGGCAAAACCTTGATGTTAATAGGGTGCTCTGTATTTGAATCGAGCTCTGCTCTGCCTCAAGAAGATGTTTAACTGATATCCCATAATACCTCTTTTCTAATACTTGCAGAGGTTTTTATTTTATTTTTCTTGTAGTGGCCTTTAGGGCATCACATATAGAGCTGATGGTTGCCTACATGTGCCAGGGCAGTTTTGCTCTACAAAAAGGATATTTAAAGACAGTATCAAATTGTGTCATTAACTTTATTAATTCCAGATTCAATCCAGCATCAAAGTAGACAGGCCACATTGTTGTTATAGTAACCCGTGCCTGTATGACCTACGACCATTTTGAGTAAATGTGTGTTGGTGCATGGGTGTGTATTTGTGTGTGTTTTAGTAGGTGAGTATATGTGTAGAAGTGTACATTTGTAAGTTTGACAAGAACAGTCGAAGGTCACCCCAAGCCGCGCAGGCCAAGCCCGGGAACGGGTCCCCTGGGCGGCCCAGGGCCTGCAACAAACCCCTGTAGAAATATCGCTACCCAAACTGGGGAGACCACCCAGAGCCCCGAACACACTGGGCAAGCACCAGCTCACCGCAGCAGTCGGAATCCAGAGAGACCAAGGTATGAGGGACACTAGCTGACACAAACATGTTGACACCTGGGTCACCTCAGTTTAAGACTTCGCTTCAAAAGCACATCCCAACCAGATGATGTCAAAATCAATATGGCAATGTCATTGGGGGTGTTTCAGGAGTAATAAGGCTTCCTCACCGCTCTCCAGAGCCATGCACACTCTTAGGTACCCATTGTACCATCAAGCCCATCAGCAGGCTTAACCGGGAAGGGATCAATACATCACAAGGGGTCATAGTGAGCAAGGCGAGGTTCGTGACACTCGTACTAATGCCGTTGCCTGCCCACTCTGCTACACTCATCACTGTCAAACCAACTGTCCCATGATTGTCCTTATCATCGCAATCTTTGCTCCTGCCTAAGCTACTCACTGTCTCAGTGGCTGACCAACAGTTTAAATGATAACAAAGCAAAGGTCAATCCCTCTTGATACTGCCAGACCTTGAGGTACATGGGGGTAACTTTACTACTGATATCCACATGGGATTTTGCCAGATTAGAGCTGGTCACGTCTTGCATCTTCCATTAGACTCGCTGGCTCGAAGGAAGGTTTTTTTTCCCCCTGCCTCCTCCATCCTAACCCCTCATTACAGCCAGTTTATCATGCCAAGAAGAAAGTGGCAAAAACAAATTAGTCCACGGAAGGGGAAAATAGCCCGGCATATCGATTCCCCCTTTTCATGCCAGAGTGGAGCACTGAAAATATTGGGCTATAAAAAGGAAACAAGGATATAAAGCCATTACGGTCCGCACTTAATTGATCCTACTTCCCATAACAAATTAATTGAGCGGAAAATGGCAGATGGCTTTGATGAATGTCATAAAAAAGGCTTGTCAGCAGGCCGGTGTGTGCAACCTCTCTTGCTGTATGGCATGAAGGAGCTGCTCAGGAAGCAGGCTTCTGGGAGTGCAGCATGTGTTTCTTTGAGTACTTACATCCCAGTGATCCGGATGTTAATCACATTGACTTATTGAGATCATAGCTAATTGTTTGCTGCTACTCCATGGACCTTTTTTCCTGCTTTTCTTAATGTCCGATTTCATTCCATAACTGCAGTTGCTGTTCAGGTGTTTGTTTGCCTTTGTGGGAGTGTGTCCATGTGTGTTGGCTTCAGCGTGTGTTTATACTGACAAGCTGATGTCCCAGAAGCAGAACAAATGCTAATTTAATCAATTGGCTATAAATCCTACAGGCCGCTGACTCATGCGTCTGCTGCCCTGGGGACCCCGACAAAAAACCCTGCCAGTGCAGTTTGCTCGGGATACACACACCCTGATGACAGCGCACACACACATCCAATCATCCATCTTCCATTCTCATTTTTCTGTTTGTATCCCTGCACAACGAGGAAGAGGAGTCACAGAGTACAAGCCGATAAGCATATGTTGACATATGGAGATAATTGTTATTTGTTGCCCCTCAGCTTGAGGTCCTCAAATGTTCCCAGGAGCTGTGCCAATCCAAATTTTTTTCCACACATCTTTCCGGAATGCTCAAAAGCAGAGTTCATTCGGTACAGCTGAGGTCTGGGCTTTCCAAAAATGGAATATTAGACTGCTTCACTCAATCAAGTAAAATTCAGATGTGTTTTTTGGTAATTTGTTTGTTGGAACATCCAATTGTGTTTATTTTATAATTGTCTAGCTGATGATTTGGGATGAAGGTGAAGACTTTGGAGGTTGTCCTTCATTCTTCTATCCATTTTGGGTGGTAATACATCCCTACAGCATGATGCTGCAAGCACCATGCTTAATTCTTGGTGTGTTCTTCAATTTGAAAGCCTCACAACACCTTCTTATCTTTGTAGCCCTATATTTGACTTGTCTGACCATAAAACCTTTGTCCAGAAGACTTTTAGTCTCACCCATGTGGGCAGATGCAAATTTTATTCAAGTTAAAGCAGGTTTTTATAAAGTTTTTGAAATTGCCTGATTTAAACCCAAAAAGTTAAAATTAGCTTTACCAGATGGAATTATGCCAGAAGCTTGTTGGTAGCTCCAGAAAGTGTGTGAGTGGGACGCAACTTTCTAAGGGACTAGTAACCAAATATTAGATGGGTTGAATGTAAATATTTAAGCCTATATGTATAATTTTGATCCAGTGAGGATTAGGAGAAATTCTAACATGTGCAAACATATTACTTAAAGGTGTTTTTTTATAGTCATCACAACCAGGAACAAACAATAGTTCAAAGGAATTAATTTCAAGTCCAAAGTTAATTTCACATTCATTACCATGCTGAGTGTATGTAAACTTGTGATTGCCACTGCGATAGTTCAAAGTTGGAATTCTTTGAATCATAGAGATTGCTTTGAACTCCTTGTTACCTTCCTAGCGACCCACTTGGAGTGCAATTACTTATTGAGAGCATATTCCCTAGCAAATTTGCCTTCTACTCTGCACATATTTCTGACACACCTGCAGTTTAGCGACATCCACTTTTCAAAACGTTGCTGATACAGCGTCTCCAGCCGAGACCTGCGAGTCTACTTGGGGGGCACATTGGGGCAGTGGAGTGAGAGGAAAATAAAAAACGGAAATGCAGAAAAGTGACAGAAAGTAACACAGAAACCGAGGTGACAAAAGAGAGGAGTGAGGAAGCTACTGGCTGCCAGCAGCGTTGCGAGATGGTGCCCACAGTCTCTGTTAAGAATTCTGCGGGGCCTCTGCAGCCCCCCTGCTCCCCATCAATCTCCGTCTGCTCTGGCAGCCGCCAACGGCTGCATCTTAATCTGCCGGGGCCGGACGTGAGGACGGACAGGTCGCCTGAGCCATGCAGTAAATAACTCTTCTCCTCACTGTCCTCTTTGGTTCCGCTGTGCGTACATGTGCACAGAAACAGCCGAGCTACTGATTTTCTGCACAAATATAGTACAGACCAAATGTTTGGACACACCTTCTCATTCAAAGAGTTTTCTTTATTTTCATGACTATGAATATTGTAGCTTCACACTGCATCAGAACTATGAATTAACACATGTGGAATTATATACTGAACAAAAAAGTGTGAAACAACTGAAAATATGTCTTATATTCTAGGTTCTTCAAAGTAGCCACCTTTTGCTTTGATTACTGCTCCGCACACTCT
>JAHUTJ010050552.1:0-19754 GCA_036250325.1 Characodon lateralis
TAACTTCCGGTCATCATCCTCAGACTAATGGCCAGGTGGAACGCCTTAACCAGGAGTTGGAGGTGGCCCTGCGGTGCGTGACGTCCACCTGCCCTGCTGAATGGAGTGACCACTAGGGGTGGGTCGAATATGCCCACAATTCTCATGTCTCCTCAGCCACCGGTTATTCACCTTTTGAAGTTTCGTCGGGGTACCAACCCCCGCTATTCCCGTCGGAGGAAAAGGACATCACGGTTCCTACCGTACAACACCACATACGGAGATGTAAACGGGTTTGGAAAGCCGCCAGCCGGGCGCTTCACCAGACTGCTGCCCGTAATAAGTGCTTTGCAGACCGTCGAAGACTGCCTGCTCCTAGTTACCTCCCTGGTCAGAAGGTTTGGCTCGCCGCACGGGACATCCCACTTAAGTCCCTGTCCAGAAAGCTCTCTCCCAGGTTCATCGGACCCTATGTAATTGATTCTCTCGTGGGTCCAGCATCTGTTCGCCTTCGTCTGCCTCCTAGTCTCCGTGTTCACCCTGTTTTTCACGTTTCTCAGTTGAAACCTGTTCAGACCAGCACGCTTTGCCCTCCGGCCTTGCCCCGTCCTCCCGCCCAGGACTTCCAGGGTCATCCTGTCTACTCTGTTCGTCGCATTGTGGACTCTCGTCGACGGGGACGTGGACATCAGTACCTCGTTGACTGGGAGGGGTATGGTCTGGAGGATCGTTCCTGGGTTCCAGGTTCCTTCATTGTTGATCCCTCTTTGATTCGGGATTTCCGGGCATCCCAAGCAGCGTCTTCTGGGCCGCCAGGAGGCGGTGGTTGAGGGGGAGGTACTGTCAGGATTTGGAGTTCTGCTGCCTGCTGTTTACACCGTTTCAACACTAGGTGCCGCCAGTAGGAGTTACCGAAGGCGACAGGTGTTGTGCATCTACTCATCAGCTCGGAAGCATAAAGAGGAAGGATGCCAACACCTCGGCGCCTGAGTGTTTTTGCCTCCGTGGTAATTTCTGGCCAGCTCTGAAACCTTGCATGATTTTTACTATGGATATCTTTTGAAGGAACTGTTGTTACGAACACTAACTTGCTCTGTTACCTGTTCCAGGCGTGAATCCTACCTGATCTGTTCCAGTCCTCGGTAGTGCCTAAGACTACTTCCTGACCTAGTCTGTGCATGCAAGCTGAACTCCTTTCTTGACTTTTGTGCTCTCCCTGGCGGGTTAATCCGGAATCTCCAGTAAGATACGTTTATGTGGGTTTATGTTTCTGAGGTTCAGCTATTTACCGTTTCTCTTTGTGTGTTCACAGTGAGGAACATTAGACTCGTCGTTCCTGTCATTCCTGATGTAAACTTTCAATAAAATTTATTCCTTTTTACAAAGTTCTCTGAGAGTCTCTGCATGTGGGTTAAGTCGGCAGTAAAAATCATGACAAGTTTGTTTTTTTGAAGGATTAGGATGTTATGTTGTTATCAAATCTTTTCTACTACAGGTATGGAACAATGACTGAACTTCACTGAATCTCACTTAAACAAAATCTGAACTACTACGACCAAGCCCCAAATTATTCATACCCCTGTCAGATTTAGATTTCAAATTAGTTTTATTCAACCAAGAAATTTGTTCATGATAGGACATTATATCTTTCAAAGAATAAAAAAAAGTTAAAAGGAGCATCAATTCTAAAAACAAAATGTGTTTTTATTTATATTTTATTGAAAATTATCCTATTGACAACTTACTTATAAGCTTCTTAATAATCAATAAAAACATCTTTATTAAGATTTCAGCAATCAAACCCCTCTGATAATCACAGACCAGCTTTTAAAATTTTTAATGATATCTTTTACCAAGAGCTCCAAGTCTTTGAGGTTGAAGTGCCTCCTTGCCATCACCCTAACTTTTAGCTTTCTCCACAGATTCTATGGGCCTTTACAAAACGTTAATATTACTTCTAGTTAAAAAAAAATATGCTGGTAAAATTAAAAGACTACTTCAAACTAAGATTACTTTTGGACTTAACTGTAAGTGCAACCAAAAAATCTGCAAAATGAAAAATCTGTAAGGGGGCAAATACTTTTGCACGACACTAGGATAGAAATGTAATTTTAACAAGTACGGTTTTAGTTATTATTGATTTGTCAATTAACTTTCCAGTCTTTTCTTAAGAAAACATCTCTCTCACTCCACACATTAGAAATGCAAATGTTACTTATTCAAAAACTAAGTCTCTATTAATACTATTTTTCTTTGTTGCTGCTGCTTTAAACTTTAATTTTAAATGGCCTTTGTTTTCATGCACATGTGCATATTGGTTTCTATATTTAATTGGATGATTACTCAAGTTCCAGTTGCTGTTTATTTGTACTTTCTGGTTTCTATCAGGAAGCTTTTGATTACATGCCAACAAAAGTTTGTGCTTCTGTGCAAGCACAATATGTTTGCCATCCAGTAAAAGTTGACCGTAGCTTGTGTGTTTGCCCACGTGTGCATGGGCTGAGGTGACTGTGTAACTAACCTGTGGGAGACTAAATGTCTGCCCTCCTCTGGGACACCCACTGTTGATGTTAGGGTGACCCTCACCTCTTATCTAGCACTACCTTGCTACTGCTTTTTTCTCTTTCCCCCTTTAACTTGTTTTCTTAACAACTAAACCATATTCATTTCCTTTTTATTTAACCTGTTTTTGACTCCATCTCTTTTTTCTTTCCCTATAATGAGGACGGTTTCTGATACACTTTGACCTCCTTTCTTTCATCTCCAACAATCACCAAACAAAAGAAGCAACGGGCAAACATTACTGGGCTGATAGGGAGCCAGATCGAATCTTTTGGCCCACAACTGTTTATTCAGGCGCTGCCAAACTGACCTCATCAGTCTAACACACACAAACACACACTGCCGTACGCATATATCCACAACACACAGTTACTGGAATCAGTTTGATAAGAATCTGCGGGGTCACTTTTCACTTCTGTTCCATGTAAGCACTCATGTAATCTCATTATATGTAGTCTGTTACATGACTACTCTTAAATAACCTACACACAAACAAATGAATGCATGCTTGTTGACACAACAGTGTTTTTCAACAACACACATCTCCATTGTTATGGAGACACAAGCTGCAGTGAACTCTGGGAACCACAAAAAAACAATTGGCTTCAACTTCCTGCTGGTTTCCTCTGTAGTGAGGGGGGCCGACATCACTACTATGTCCCCTGCTGCCCTGCTCTCAACTCCACACACAGAAAACATCTCAGGGTGACATGGCCCACCGTCTTCTTGCATTCCTGTTTTCTAGCCTGAGGAGTTTATTTTGGTCATTTGCCGGAGCCATACAGGAAGGAAAACTCTTGTTTTGTGTGTATGTTTGGAAAGTTCTGTACGAAGTATTATTAACAAGCCACATATGGGGGATTATTGCGACAGGATTCAGGATACACTCAGAAACTTCAATTTTTAACTTTAAATTAATATTTTGAATGGGTTGATACTATTGTTTGTACCTCAAGGTTGAGCATTGGGTCCCATGCTTTTTGTGATTATGTTAATGACTTTTCTGATGTTTGTCCACCTCATATTACACCACTACACTTACATCATACATTTACACGCAGAAAACAAGCAGCCAGCTGCAGAAGAACTCTGTTGTAATAGTTAACGTCTCTGACTGGTTTTGTAACTCAAGTGAGCATCTTCATGTTGATAAAACTGCATGCATGCTCTTTTTTAAATACAGGATCTATATGTCACAATGAATTCACAAATTACTTTTAAAACACATGCTTAAAAAGTTTTAAACAGAATTATATTTATTTTGCTTCATTTTAGAAACAAAGGTTAAAATACAAGCAAACTATAAAAAAGCCTAAAAAGTACTGGATATAAGGTCTAACTCATACCATCACTGATGTTTTTTATTTTAACATAATTATTTATTTTGGGAAAACAGGAATAAATACTTAATTTATTTAATCTTGCTTACAACTATGTAAGATTTTTCATGGTCCAGCCCCTCCTGCTTTTGTATATTTAAAGAAACTCAAGATTCACGTTCTTTTACTTCTTTTACTTAAACTTAATTGGGTTTGATGTCATTCCTACATCCAAGTTCCAACTTCAACTTTAAATGAAACAGCATATGTAGTTATCAGCACTTGTCTTTGTTTCCAACTTAGCAACTTGTGAGTTTTTAGACCCTTGTTTTAAAAAGAAAAAACAAGTGACTAGCTTCTTTTTCAAGAATTTATGGAGTTAAAGGAAAATATCTATCTTTGTTCTCAACGAACAGTGCTGCTGTGGCCCCTCCTCCCTCCCCCCTCCCAAAGCACTTGCATGCGGCCCAGGCCTCTCTCAGCAGTCCTTGTCAGCTGTAGTGAAAGGTCCCTGCAGGGAAGCAGCAGAATTAACAATCTTAAAAAAGGTAATCAACTAAAATTCAGTACTTTGTCAAATATGTTGGTAATAAGAATCAGTTTGCACAAAAATGATGCAGTGCCTTATATTACTTCTACAGCTAATATTTTAGCATCCTCGTAAGTACCATGAACTAAAATGAATTCAGTTCCTTTTCCAACTGGGGAAAAATCTATATTTATTCACATGACTAAAACCTTATGCTGATTAATCTGGCAGAGGGCTACAGTAGTGTTTGTATTGAAATAAAATGACTAAGAGACACATACAATGAAACCCTTCTGTCTTTTAACATGACTCAGCATTTAGTCAATATTGAGAATGATTCATTCACAGAGCAGCAGTTTGTGTTTGTTTGATGCCCTTCCTACTGAGCTCCGTTGACTCATGGCGCTTAATTAGCAGTAAGAGCTCTGAATAGGCCGTGAAGATTTTATGCAAGAAATGCAGCACGTTGTCAGCCTGGTGTTTGTCACAAACTGAGACCGCAGACTAGAACGTTCCAGCCCTGCCTTTTAGGACTGAGCAGTTTTGTCATAAATGTAATTGTTGGTACTCTCATGGCAGCAATGTGTACAATACAAAGACTTGAAGTGTAAAGCAACGCAAGAGTTAGAACAGTTGTTATGCAGATAATACCAGACAATTATTATTAGGTAGTTTTGATAAACTTAATAAACTGTTTTCAATATGATGCAGGTGTTGGCCAAGAGACCATACATCCCATTATATATTATTTTTATCATAATGTCATCTTTTTGTGTTTCTAAAAATAAAATAAAGGTTTCACGGACCTCAAATTACATTAAAAAAATCAAATATGTGTATAATTAAGCAGCTCAGGTTCGGGCCGGTCTAAGTAAATGATTTAAGCTAGAGATGGTCAAGTGCAGTACAGACTCCTTAAAAAATGTTGAACTACCCCTTTTGTTTAGCTATGATAGGAAACTACAAATCAGCTGCAGACATTGTTAGCTACTAGTGGAGAAGTCTTTATTAGCTGTCTCTAAATCTCAAACATGAATACAGGGTGCCAAATGTAAAGCACATTTCTGGCTCATAATAGTTTAGACTCATTTTAACATACAAGGTCACATGCTGAGAGCATCTTAATAGCACTTTGCAAGCCAAACTGCTTTGACGCAAAATGTTTGTGCTTTTTTAATAAGATTTGGAAAGACCCTCATAAAGAACACAGGGGGTATATTTTTTGGATGATGTTTGGCCAAGCAGAGCTTCAGCCATGTCTAGGTTGTTCTTTAAAATTTCGATGTAGTTAATTCCATAGGTATCACCACTGGAGGCAATAAAAGTTTGTTTGAAATCCCAGAGGCTGCTGATGCAGATTTATCAAAAAAAAAAAAAAAAGAAAGAAAGAATGACTGGAAAAGGTGCATGTCATGATGATGGCTAATGTTCCAAGGCACTGTGCCCAGCAATTTTTTTGCCTGTTGCATTTAGAAACATCAGTATTTCTGCTAAAACTGTCTACAGTTGAAGTCAAAAATCTGTTCTGTCTCTGTGCACTTCAGCAACACATGTCCAAGGTTTGTTAAAAGCCTTTACTGACTTGTGCCTAATGTACCATGGCACTCCCGATGCGCATTCCCTTTTAGACTCCAGCCACCCTCTGTCTATTGAATTAAAAGGCACCAAAAGCTAGATGAGTCTTTACTCATTTTGTGATGCAGGGAGAACAAGGAAATTGAGCTATTTGGCCAGGCAATCTGAGATTTTTGTAAAGCACACTTCAGATTAGGGGTTTATGAGCTATGCAAGCAAACAATCTCACAAAGTTTCATGAAGCCAGTTTATTAGTTTCATTTAAAAACTGCAGCATAAACAGGTTACATCTGTTCACCTAAAAGGAGTTGGTGACAATTGATTGTGCAACATCTTCCTAAATGGGTGCCTCCATTTTAGTGGGGAATATCGTAACCACTTCTCCTTAAAGCTTCATATTAGAAGCCAAAAGGACACTGCCTATCTAGTAAAAGGGGTAACAGTAATTTGGATTTAACCAACTGAGCTTGTAAATTATTACTACACCTAAACAGGGTTTAGGAAACATCTACCATGAATACCTGGTCTACAGAGCTGCTTTGGGACGTAGCTACCTAGGGGGAAATATTGGTGTGATCCACTCAGGCGTAGCTACTCCATGGTCGGGCAGTCAGTGGTGTGCTGACCTCATGCCATGCTCCATTTCCTGTTTTCCCCTGAGCCTTTGTCAGTACAGGCGAATGAGATACTACTGTACATGCTGTAGTTATGCTCTGCTTTCTAAAACCCAATGAAACTTTGGAAAAAAGATTGAATAACACCAACACAAACAAAACCAATCTAGCTTGAACCAAGTGACTGTTGTTTATTCTCTGACAATGAATTGAACCATAAATAGATGAGGTCATAGGTCATAACAGAAATAGATGTAAAAGTTCAACAAGTTCCTTGATGGCCACAGTGACTGAACAAGAGATAAAATCTCTATCAAATGTTACACTCGCACAAAGTGTGCATTTTCAACTTCTTGTTTGTATCGATGGAAGACCAGGCTGTTAACCAGCACATTCCAGTGGAACCTTCTGGAGTAGTCAGTACAGTTTTTATGAAACGGGAGGGTCAAAGAGTCACTGAGGTCATCTAAGAGTTCAGTACACACACGCCCACCAACCCACACAAACACAGGCTCCCTCAAAGCTTGCTCACCTTGTCATGCACTTGACGTGTTTTCTGCCTTCTCTATGGCTTTCTGACAGCCCTTTTGGTCGCAAACGCAAATACAGACTTGCACAAACCCGAGGACAGAGAGAACAGTAAATGTAGTAAACATTTCCCGGCTCTGTCACGTCCAAAATGTCTGGGGTTTTGCAAGAGAAAATTATGACACATATAAATGAAGAACACAGCCACGTTTCAGGGTCTTCGGCTTGCCTTGGAGAGGCGCCCTGCTGATCGTAATCAGCTGTTTTTCTTTTTTTTCTGTCTAGGCCATCCCCACCGTTCATGTCAGATTATTCAAGGTAAATGAAGGCAAAAAGGCTCCAACATCTCTGGGTGGCCTTGAGGTTGAACTTTAGCAACACTTCTTAGAACGAGGAATTCATCTGGACCTAATGAAGAGTAGAAATTTGACATTTAAGCCTAAAACCTGAATTAAAAGTGTGATAACAGACCCAGGTGACACACATGGATTAAAAAAAAATTATAAAACTCCTAAAATGTATTTTTATTAACAAACACATAATTCAATTGTACATTTTAATTAAGGAATGTTTAATTAGTAATGGACTTCATGTTCACCTGTTGTATAAATAAGACATGACACAGGCCCATTTGACATAGCCACTCTTCAAAATGAGAAAGACAAGAGAACATGCTGCTCAAGATGTGTTGATGTTGGTAATCGTGACCAAATCTATAGCCAGAGCGATAATTAAAACACTTAAAGCAACTATGACAGACAAGACTGGATGAGGACCTGACTTTACCTTGCCAATATGAATTTATTTCAGGGCTATATATCTGGACCATTTAGTACGAGAGGTGCACAATCCAAAGGTTTTCTCACCTTTTGCTGCGTTTGTATTCATACCCATAGGGGTGAAACCCTTAGCTGCTGGACTGATAAAACCATCGGCTCCAGAGCATGTAATTTCTTGTTGGAACATGAACATTGTTCAATTGAGAAGATAATGACAAACTAAAGACCATTCACATACAAATGTGTTTTAAAATCAAAAAATATCGCATTTCCTCTCATCAACATATGTTAAAATTCCGGTTTTATGTTGCTCAAATCCACACTGTCTTGGCAGCAGTCTGACCATCCCACACCCTTCCCCCTGTATGATATATTCCTTCTTTCTTTTTACAAACTCAGTTTACTACAATATGACTTGTGTCTAGAACAAGTAAGGTGCTGTTTCATGGATGTCCCAATCAGAATGGTTTTGTCTGAGTGATTTTGGTTAGGCACTGATACAATGTCTTAAAGTTAAATCCTTCCTCAAGTCCTTTTTTTCTCACTTTCTTTCTTCTGTCTTTCCTTCATTCCTTGTGTCCTAGTTCAATACATAAGGCCAACCTAGTGTAGAAATATGTGCCATAAATCCATAGGGAATCTTTGTATTAATATTTAAAAATCGCTATGATGATGAACTTTGATGACACTTTATCAGTATTATGTGGTGTACATTATTATTTTGACTGTGTCCCACTACTTCATCAGTGATATTCTGGATGCTGCAGTCACTGCATTTTGTTGACGGTGTTAAATATTTTGTCCCAATTTCTGTGGAAAAGCCTTTACCATAGAGTTATCTGTGTTAAAGAAGATGCTGTAATGCTCTGACAAGCACATGACTTTCTCATTTGTATTTACAGATACACTGAGGTTAAAATTATTCATATCACTGGCAGATTCAGCTTTGAAATCATTTTCATTCAACTAAGAAGTTTGCTTCTGAGACAAAATGAAACAGACATCTCAGAAAATAACACAATGTAAAAGATGTATCAACTTGGAAATAAAATAATTTGCAACCCTTCCTTATAATTGCTCGCCATGCTTTCACAGGTATTCTGGCAATTTATATTTGGTAATCATCTCCAAGTATTTGCACTTGAAAGGCCTTTCTGTCAGTACCTTGATCTTTAGCTGCCTCCATGTTTTCTCTAGCTGGGTCACTCCAGAATGTTAATGTTACTTCCACTCAGAAGATTACTTTAAATATAAATCTGCCAGGGGTATGAATAATTTTTAGGCTGTCTAATTGACCTCACCCATAAAGCTAGTCTTTATGTGGAGTGGCTAGCTGAAGTTGCTGCACGCTGGCTTTTCCACTGTTTTGAGACAGTTCCTTGATAATTTAGTCGTAAAATATTTTAGTGTTGTTTATGTTTGCAGACATAACAGACATAAAAGTTATTTACCTTTTTTTTTTTTAAATAAATGAAGCACTTCCCTTTGAATGTTGTGACATTTAATGATTATTGTTTCTCACCTTCTCTGCCATGTGGAGCAGGTGAGATACCCATTGGAAGCTTCAGCAGCCAATACACTCTCGTACTGTGAACATGACTGAGGTAAAAAAACACCTTGATCTTTGGGAAAGCCCATGTTTGGTTTTGTAGCCTATAATACAGTTTGGAAAGCTGCACACAAACCAAAAAAAAAATGCTGTGAAAAAACGTGGTTTCATTAGAATTGGTCAATTCCAAGTCGTCTGGGTTCATGATTTGAATCTTCATACCGAATCGAGAATAATGAATCCAAGATCTCCATTAACTTAGAACCGACGAATGCTAACACTAGCTGCTGCTACATACATGAATTAGGGGACTCACAGAAATTCAGCAGACTCAAATGATTCGGTTACTAACTCGAGGTAGGTTATTTACCCAAGTTATTGGACTCACCGTAAACCCTACTGACTCAGAAGATTCAGTTCACTGACTCCACTCACGCTTACTATGAACGCTGACAGGTAAAATATCACACTCAGTAAAAGGGTGTTGCCATACACAACAGGTTAAGAACACCACAAATCATCAGGAGCAGAGAAAGAAAAACAACGCTGATGCTTGTTTTCTGTAAAAAGAACAAATGATACCAATTCTCAAATGTGGGTACCAGCAGTTGCACTTTAATGCATTCATGTTGTACCCTTTCTATCAGTTCACCCAATTCCTGAATCCCGAATGATCTCTGAATTACTTTAAACCCCTTTTAAATCATTCTTTGGTTCCATGATCTACAATATGAGGCCCTTGTGCCATTTTCACATCTGGATCATTTATCTTACAAGAACCACAATAAAAAAATGCACTGATTGCTGGTAAGAAATCAGTTTATTATTTAATTTGGTGTCTTTTATTCTTCTTTTCTTCTGAGTATACAGTTTCCTAACCTGCATATTATCTATAGTGGCAGTGAAGGTGGTGAAACAACACTGACTCAAGTGAACCGGGACACTTTAGTGAGAGTCTCAGAGTCAGATTATGATCCATCCAATGAACGTAATTTCACATAAACGTTCACTGTCTCAACACATCTATAATCAGTTACAAATGACAATAGTTAGTAATGTGCAAATAAAAAATTTTAAAATAAATAAAAAACACAAAACAAAATACACACAAAAATAAGTAGTTCTCTTGTTCTGAAGTAGCTTATCTTTCTGAAGCGCTATTTTGAGGTATTTGTACCAGAAGAAGGAGCTTGAGTGTAATCCTTCAAATCTGATTGGACATAATTATATTTATTCAATGCCTGACATTTGCTGTATTTAACTGTGGAACTATTTGCAAAAGCTGCACCAGAACAACAGCATGAGCAAAGATGTTCATAATATGTATTTATTGAGCTCACAGCTCAACACAGAAGTTGTAATATATATACACAAAATGTATAATGTTAGTACACCACATCTGTAGGTGTGAATTGCTTCAAAATGACTCATAAAAGCACCGGGAGAGCAAGCATAAAGTGAACACTTGTGTCCACAAATAGCAAACCCGTTGGATCTGTGAGAACAGTTTGGTCGTACAGTGAAGTTGTTCCTGATAAAAACCCTGATTTTTCTAATTTTAGAATGCACAATCACATTTCTATTTAAGTGGCTCAGAGCGAATGCAGTGTGTCAAAAAATAGACCTTTTTGTTTGAGCGTCCTTGTGGGAGATTCTGATGCTTGTGAAGCTATAAGTAGCTGTTGCTGTAGTTAAAAAGAGGCAGCTTAATGTTCAAACATGCTCAAGAGATGTCAATAAAATGAGATGCAAAATAATTAACATATGAAACCACTTGGTTTTTTCCACACCATTTTTGTTCTAGTGCATATTAAATACATCTGGCCTTCTTGCAAGACTGGCAGAACAAAAGCCATAAGATGTACCATTTGTAGCTTGCCCTTAAACCATGTAAAGGATACAGCAAAAGTGTAAAACATTATTCTTTTGGTGACACATGGCGGTGGCAGCATCATGCTAAGGCATCCTGCCTTAGTAGGGATAGGGAAGCTTGTCAGAGTTGATGTGAAAAAGGGTGTAGCTAAATACAGAGCAGTTCTACAAGAAAGCCCGTTAGAGGTTCCAGAAGACTTGAGACTGGGGGAGTGGTTCACCTTATAGCGGGACATCCTGCTGAACATCCTTCCCATCTCTGTCTCTCACTCTTGCGAACCTGTATAAATTCTTCTATTCCTCCCTACAGTCAAACTTGTCATACAAGTCACTATATGTCCTTGGCCTTGGCTACCTCTATCTTCACTTCATGCTGAGTTTCCCTGTACTCCTGCTGACTCTCTTCAGTCCTTAAATTGTCCCATTTATTAGCTGATCGCTTTCTCTGTACACACCCCTGTACTTCCTCAGTCTACCACCAAGTCTCCTTATCAACTCTCCCTTCCAGAAAACATTGTATTCACTGCAACCATTTCTATCCTCTTCGCAAAGTCTACGGCCATCTGTCCTTTTGCATTCCTGTTCTGCATACCAAACTGCCCATCTCTTTCTCATCACCTATTTTCTTTGCTCCAACATGTGCATTGAGATCGGCACAAATCAACACTCTCACCCCTGGGGATATTCTGCACCACTTCAACCAACTCTCACCAGAATTTCTCCTTCTCCCTTTTACTCACATGTTTCCTGTGGGGGATAATCATTAACAACATTGAACATCACAACGTCAATTTCTAGCTTCAGACTCATCGCCCTATCTGACACTATTTTGACCTCCAAAATATTCCTGACAAACTCCTCATTCAAGATAACTCCTGCACCATTTCTCTTTCCACACCATGGTAGAACAGCTTGAACCCTGCTGCTAAGCTTCAAGCCTTGCTACCTTTCCACCTGGTCCCCTGAACACACAATACTATGATAATATATCTGCCTTCCTCCTCTGTATTGTCTCTCTGCCTACAGACACATCTTCTTTCTCTTCTTATATGCTGATCAACAGTGGTCCAATTTCCACAGGTACCCTGTTGGTTACCAGGTCCAATGGTGGTCGTTGTTTACCAGGGCCTTGACCGATTTGGTATGGAGATCATGTTCTTGACTCACATGGTAGATGTTTCACAGATTTCACCTACACACAGATATAAACATACACTATATCGCCAAAAGTATTGTGTCATACCACCAAATCAATGAATGTCCGGACTGCCCCAGAGGTCATTGTCCTCAATAATAATAATGTTTGAACTGTTGTGTTCCAGCAGTTCCAAAGTACTGTGGCCTCTGTGCACATAGCGTAAAATCCAGATCTGTTACCTATCACTTCTAAGCCACAGATTGTGGCTTTAAGGTCAGTGGATGTTTTTGTAGTAACACATTGCATTATTATTACAATGAACCCTTAAGCGCTCTCTTAGTTCTCCTGTTAGGTTTGCTTATCTGGAAAAGTATGGGTAGAAATAATAGTTTTTACCCATGAAAGCAACCCATTTACCTTGAGTCACGAAAACATTTGGCAATATAGTGTACGTGTATGTACTGTGGGGAGAACCAGTATTTCGATATGGCAGGTTTTCCCACTTGCAAAGCATGTAGAAGTCTTTCATTTTTACCATAGGTACTCTCCAACTGTGAGTGTAGAATCTAAAACAAAAATCCAGAAAACATAACATTTCATAACATTGTGTGACTTTTAATTAATACATTTTCATTTTATTGCATGACATAAGTATTTGATCACCTAACAACCATTAAAAGCCCTGGCTCTCACAGGCTTGTCAGTTTTTCTTTAAGAAGCCCTCCTGTTTTCCACTCATTACCTGTATTAACTGCACCTGTTTGAACTCTGTATAAAAGACACCTGTCCACACACTCAATCAAACAAACTCCAACCTCTCCACAATGGCCAAAATCAGAGAGCTGTGTGAGGACATCAGGTATAAAATAGTTGACCTGCACAAGCCTGGGATGGGCTACAGGAAAATAGCCAAGCAGCTTGGTGAGAAGGCAACAACTGTTGGCGCAATTCTAAGAAATAGAAGAAGTTCAACATGACGGTAAATCTCGGTCTGGGGCTCCATGCAAGATCTCACCGCATGGGGCATCAATGATCATCAGGAAGGTGATGAATCTGCCCAGAACTACACGGCAAGACCTAGTCAATGACCTGAAGAGAGCTGGGACCACAGTCTCAAAGAAGACCATTAGTAACACACTACGCCTCCATGGATTAAAATCCTCCAGCGCACTCACTGCTCAAGCCAGCGCATGTCCAGGCCCATTTAAAGTTTGCCAACGACCATCTAGATGATCAAGAGGAGGAATGGGAGAAGGTCATGTGGTCTGATGAGACAAAAATAGAGCTTTTGGTCTAAACTCCACTTGCGTGTTTGGAGGAAGAAGAAGGATGAGTACAACCCCAAGAACACCATCCCTGCTGTGAAGCATGGAGGTAGAAACATCATTCTTTGAGTTACTTTGTCTTAGGGTGTATTCACACCAGGAAAGTCATTTGGTCCGCTTGTTTGGTCCGGACCAAAAGCGAACTTTATTTTTTTCATTTAGAACGGTTTGTTTTCACATTGTACTTTTTGCAAGTGAACTATTACTTGTAAACAAAGCCACCTCAAGAAGTGGGTCTCGGTCCGGTTGTTTGGTCCGGACCAGGGTTCGCTTGAGTGTATTCACACCTGCGCAAAAGGTCTGGACCAAGGGGGGAAACAAACTCTGGTCCGTTTAAAGCGGACCAAAAGTGGCAAGTTTTATGATTAGTCTATATCATAAAATTGGTTTTGCAAGCCACCACAACTGTTACATTGACATATTCTGGGACAAGTCATTGGGCAAACATGTGGACTAAGGGAGGGAGTTCAGCAGTGGGGACTGCTAAGAACTGAGACACAAAAATAATTGTGCAGTTTTGGGACCATGTTTGGCAACCTCAACTGTCTCAGAAGCTCAATCGAAAACACACCTAAATTATTATTTTAATGAAAATATGCATTTATTTAGAGGAAATGTCCTCGTGCTGTTCTGAATGTAGTGCCAAACTGCGCAGACACACATACACATAGTTTTGCTGATGGTGGTTGGCACTGATCAAGTTGGTGGTTCAGATCCTGAAAGTCCCAGTGGGTTGCTATAGTAACTAGAGCCAAAATGCAGCAGCCGTCAAGACGGCAGTGGCAGCCTCAGCTGGTACGCCTTCGATGCACACACATTAAACTGCACAACCCCCTCTAGGCTGGCAAACACAAACAGACATAAAATGAGTCCTATATATATAAACACTGAGACTGAGCACCAGATGATGGTGTGAGCTGGTAAAACCCCCTCTTAGGCCTGTTTATTGTTCCAGAGAAGACACATTGACAACTGGAACTTATCCACACAGATACTTTGTCCAGGTAAAGCTGGCACTGCTCTTGCAGCTGTATTCCCACTGACTCAATGTTTTTTTGTGTATGTTTTTTTGCATGTCTGTCGCCTATGCCAAGGGGGCACACAGACTGGCTGTTCATAGCAACACACTGGGAATACTGAGGCCTCCTCCTCCTCTCCCCCAGGGTCTTAGTTTGGAGCTCAGTGTGAGAGAGACAGCATCTCTGCAGTTTCAAGCAGGCACTAAGGATGCCTGCAGAGATAACCAAGCCTCAATAGTGAGCTGTTCCCAAATAGTGACTGCACTAGCAGCAGCAGGTTGATGGGATGGCAGCTGCGGGTCTGAATGATAAAAGCATGTCCCTTTATTTACTGTGATGGACTAGGGGAGCATTAAGCAGAGAAGCATTGCAACTCTGGAGGAGCTGCAGAGATCCACACCTCATTTAAAGGGGAAAAGTGTTTTGAAGCTAACATTAGTTGAAAGAAAATGATAAAATATGCTTTGTGTAAATATAGCAAATTAAAAAAATAGGGTACTAACTTGATTTTAAGTATTAAATATTGAAAAGCTCTTCCAGTTTTTTCCGCATTTTCTGTGACCACTTGGATGACGTAACCAGTGCTGCCAAGGATAGGTAGCATATAGCGATTTTAGGGTGAGAGCATGATTACAGGTAGTAGGGCAAGAAGAAAGTTTTTGTTGAAAGAAACCATAAAAAGTCCTGTTTGCAGTCCGCCTTAAGCCATGTAGGGGACACAGCAAGCATGATGTAGGTGTTCTGGGCAGATGACACTAAATTTGAACATTTTGGCCTACATGATATGTGTGAAAGAAAATTAGCTCAGCATTTCACCCTGAAAACATAATTCCCCTTGTGAAACACTGTAGTGGCACCTTCTTTGAAAATGTTTTTAAATTAGGATTTATAATAAGTATTTTTGTCGGTATAAAAGCACATTAACCTACATTTTCTATTCTGCAATGCAATGTTTCTTGATAGATTGAAAAGACATGAGATGACGTCAATCAACAAAACTAAAAGCAATAACTCAGTGAAAAGTGCTGAGTATTCATTTTCCATTTAACTAAATGTACACACATTTTTCACTGTGGTTTAGAAATAATGAATGTGTCACTTAAATACATTATTTTACAATTACAGCAGTAGTGTGGAAGTCATTGAAGAAAAGTAGACTATACATGCTAGCCCACAGTTACACAGAGCATTGGCTGCTGTATATGCATTAATCATAATCTAAAGATTTTGGTCTCAGCTGTTTTATCCAGTCCAGCAGTGCTTTTGAGTTACTGGTAAATTTACAGTTCAAGCAGATGGTACAATTCAGAGGAGCATGGCACACAAAGCCAAACAGCCTGGCTTTTTGGGGTTCATGAATCACTTGTGAGCAAAAACGGAACCATGCAAGTCCCACATTTTAACATGTTATCTGGCTTTGCTATATAGATGGATTAGCCGAAACACCTCACGCTGCAATTCTGATGACTATAAGATGATATATGATCTCAAGAATCTAAAGGTATGCTTGTTTTTCTGCTATATAACAGAAAAATACACTTAAACCTTTTATAGCTACATGATAGACTACCATAGTTCCAAGAACTGAAACACTTGTTTGAGACCATTTCCAATATCCTAAATCAAACCCTGAAAATACTTTTTTAATGTAATGGACATTTTGTTAATCCTCACAGAAATTATACATTTAAAATAGCTGATTATGAAAATATTACTAAGGAAATGGCAAATATGTGCCATAGGAGGGTTAGCAATGTCTTGGTTTAAAAGATATTTAGTAAATAGATTTTAGTATGGTAAAAAAGACCATACAGGTTCACAGTTACTAAACATTTCATTTGGGGATCACCAAGGTTGAGTACTGGGATCACTGTTTTTTGTATATTAATGATATTAGTGAAGTTTCTAAAATGCTATAGTTTGTACTATTTCCAGATATTTATTGTGGAAAGGACTTAAATCAGCTTTTTTAAATGATGGGAGAAGAGCTAATCAAGTTAAAGAGCTAGGTTAATGCTAATAGATTGACTTCCAATTAAAAAAAACCTAAATGTATTATTTTCTTCTTTTTTTTTTAATAACTCAACAGCTAAACTATTAATACATGACAAAACACAAAGAGGAAAATCTTTCTTTTTCAGTATGTTAAAGTTAAATCTGTCAGTATGACAGTATGTTAGATACAGGTCTTACAACTTTGATAACGATAAAACAAAAAAAAAACAAAACAAAAATACTATTTATGTTTTCCTGTGGGATTGTCCAGCATTTTTCCAGAGAGGCTATATGAAGTCTCCTTAAAAAATATGTAAAAAGCAGAAGTAAATGTTATGTTTCTGAGTTTCTGCAAAAACAACCATGTTTATTCAGACACACATCTAAGAAAAACAAGAGGCAAGTCTGTCAAGGAAGCTCCCAAGAGAGCTTTTGGTTGTAGCTCTGTAGTCCTGTTCCTGATCTCAGAACCTTGACAACCACAGACACATGCTTTCTAGGGAACAAGTATACTATCTAAGAAGAGAGATGAATATTCATGGATATATTCCAGAGACAGTTGCAAAGACATGGTAAAAGTGTGTTATTGCATGTGTGTTTACATTAATAAATCTTTCAACGATCTACTTTCATCACAACCAATTCCAGGCTATAGCAAGCAGGCTTGAAACCTTTTTCTCACTCATTTACATCTCTGAGGAGCTTGTAAAATGTCCCCTGACCCCCTTCCTCAAAAAAACAACAACACACACAAACCTACACACACCTACACACACGGAAATGTATACATAGTAATTGTATCTCTAGGTTTGGTAACTTCATGACCCCAATAAACAATCTGTTCTAGCTGTCATCATTGCCAATAAACACGCACAGCAGGCCAAAAACAAAAAGTTCACCGCTGTATAAACCTTCTGCTACTGATGGTGTAAAGCCCACATGTGCTTCTTTTACATGGCTGGTGTTGTGTGGATATTTTGCACACACATCTGTTTCAGGCATGCCCTCTGCTAATCTCAGTGTGTATGAAAGTTATCATTTTTATTGACAGCAGCCCTGCCCGTTCTGTTGATTGATACAGCCATTGTTAACATATGAATGGCTCCCCAGAGATGGACCAGAGGAAGTGCTGATGAGACTTCCAAGCCATGCTAAGACCACATCAGACTGATGCTCAGAACACAGTTGAGCTCTGACTTGTAAAATGAAACAATTAGTAAAAGGTTTTTATTTTGAAAAATCAAACATTTAATATCAGTACATTACTGATCAACGTTTTGAGAAATTGAGAAGTATGACTTCCTATGTCCTACTGGTGTGTGGGTGTGTATTCGTGTAGGTGTTTTTTTTTTGATGGAGGGCGTTGCTGGTCTGCAGCAGTTTGCACACCTGTCCATAATTCCCTTATTCAGCCCCCAAAGTACTCTTTGTCACTTCTCTTTGAGTTTCCTAGAGTTTCTCTGAGAAAAGTAACTCAGATTGTTGCTTACCTCACCCAGCCTTACCCTCATGCTCTCTGCCTCCAGGTTGAAGTTACTGTTGGTTTCCTTGACATTATTACATTTCCTCACAGCATCTAATTGCTCTTCTTCGTTCCCAGACGCCGCAGAACCACAGACTCAGAAACCCCTCTGTTTGATATATTATTTGTGATGATGGTAAATAAACCTCTTGGGCTTTACATTTTACCTAATTTGTATGAATCTGCATGTTGGTAAGGAAAATACCTTCAAACATGATAGTTCCAGGAACAAGGACATAATGTCTCACATAGGCCAATTTGTTTAGTCACTCTTCAAAATAATAAAAAAAAGATAAGAGAACATGCCAGTCAAGTAAACATGACCAGACTTATATATTTATAAGTGTGGTCTTGTGTGAGAATAACTAGTTTCCTATATAAATAACTGTTTGAATGTATTCCACAGACATAGCATTGTACAAGATAAAGTAAACATAATATCTTATAATCTTCAGGATATAACATAACACTTACGCATAAACGCTTAGTAGACATAAAATACATAAACTATCAGAACCTACGTAACATAATGCATGTGGAAAATACTACAGCCAGTAATGTTAGACCAGGGTTAGGTTGGAATCAAAGACTACCCCTAAGTGATGAATACTGAACTATGTGGATGTGTAGAAGGAAACAATTACTAATATTTTCAGGTGGGACAATAATCTTAAAACTTATCAAACTGGTCCAGTTTAAAAGACATGTACAGCTGAATATAACTGGAACAAAAATGGTTAGGGAAGTCATTACTGTAAAACAGAAATAATTATGGACCAAGTATATAACTGCATATAACCAGTTGCCATGGTCATCTGTAAAAATGTAAATCAAAGAACTTTGGTGGGATTTTAACCATCTCTTATTGTGAATTTCCCAGCATTGAATGTGCTTGACTGTGCATCATCACACTTATGCACGACTCCCTGGGGCCAAATAAAGTATTGATAAATACTTTTCACCACACCAAAGCACTTCCAAATGTAATAGCCAGTTGTGCTCGTCACAGCAGGGAGGGAACTGGTTTGATGAGGCTGCAGTCTGCTGGGACCAGCAGGGATTCGGGTCTTTTTCCTTCAATAGCCTCTCAACCAGTAGCTCTGATAATAAAAGATGAGCCACAGTAGCTGAGAAGATAAGAAAAATCATTGCCAGTTTGATGACAGTTAATGACTAACGTGCAGTTATGTTGAAATTAATGCATGCTTGCCCTCTGTTGTCTATCCTATTAAGACAGTGTCTCACCCACGGCCAAAATTGAATAGATTAAAAAATTATCTAAAAGGAGGAAATCAGGAAAATCTCATAAAAATAAATAGGTGTCCCAATCCTTGTGGTTTTTAGTATAACAATGACCATCAGTGGGACCCTTTGTGGGGTGCCTTGAGACGACATTGTTGTAAATAAGCGCCGTTTAACTAAATAATCTGAACTGAAACTATCTGTGTA